>CAJUYH010000388.1:48792-69147 GCA_910591685.1 Galerucella tenella | reverse complement strand
ACATATATATATATATATATATATATATATATGTATATATAAATGTATATAACAATTGGAGAGTGAGAGGATGACAGAGGCAAGAGGTCGTAGACGATTGCACATTGGACGCGAGATGTAGTGGAATTTATATAAAACAGTGAAAGCGACTCGCGCAAGATGATGGCGGTGGAAGTAAAGTAAAATGTTTGTTGGTGGTGGTGGTGGTGGTGGTGGCGGCGGCGGCGGCGGTGTAGAATAAAGTGAGACGAGGCAATGGGAGGCGGTGATGCGAACGTTTAATAAAAGATGCGCAGAGATAGCGCCATTACCCTCGACTTGCATTATTTACCGGGGCAAAGCAACTCTCTGGCCGCGCGTTTCGCCGCAGTCGCGTTAAGGTATAGAGGCGTGTCATCCACCCACTCTAAACTCTCTTGCAATCGCTTCCCCTCTTGCCCTCACACACACACACACACATATACATACACCTAACACTCGCAATGTATATGCATATATAAGGCCATAATATATATATATATATATATACATATATAGGTATTTTCATCTCCCACTTGCCTCATGATCCATTCCTATATACTCAACGTATGTTTCATGCATTTTCCCTTGTAAATCTAAGCCCGGATCTCTCAGTGCGCGCGCGCAAACGCATCTGCCAGTAATACTAGAGTCGTACCAACACACATACACACATATATAAATATATATATTTGTAATGTACACTTAAGAGGAAGCGAGGAGTGGTGGGGCCATCAGAGGATAAAGGAGCGACCATGAGAAAATGCAAATTGACGAGACACGGTGAATGTACATTAGGAAATAGGGAGAGAATGACATTAGCGATTTGAATTGGGATACTCTTCATGATGGTATTCAGGGTAAACATACATATATATATATATATACAATAGTCTCGTGATTTTCCTCACTGACAATATCGCTCTATCGAATATACTAAGGGTCTAAATATCTGCAAGAGACTTCTTGTATATAGACAGATTGTGAATTATATATATGTGCATTTGTGTGTGTGTGTGTGTACGTCTGTATAAAATAGTGTGGGCAAATTAATCGAGTCGTTGAGACGATCTACTTTCTACGTGTATATATACGGACCTCCTTAACGAGCCGCATCACTCCCGAGGTGGAAAACGCCGTTAATTACCCAACTGCGGTTGTTCATTATCCGTCGTGCTGGACCTTGTGCAAGCGGCTTGCCCCAAATTGCCTTCTCACTTTCCCCGGGCAAAGATCGCGTGATTATACTTCTATATATATATGTATTGTATATATCACTCTCTTGCTTTCGTCTTTCGAGTTTCCTCAATGGCCCCTATCCGTAACGGCGCGCAGTTTGTTTGTTGTTGGCCGCAGAGGGAAGATGAGAGCAAAGAGATTATACAATGGAAGAGTTTGCTGTGGTTAGAAACGAGAGAGGGTTTTTGGAAAGATGAAGGGACGAGAGTTCGAAGCAGCGATTCAGTGAAAGACGAATGATGGTATAGTTGTGTATGTATATATATATATATATATATGTATTGTGAAGTATAAGGCAAAACGTCAATTCTTAACTGTTGTAACAGCGACTGAGAGTGAGAGAGGGCGGTGAAGAGTTGTGGAGAAAATAGGGCATGACGAAAGCCAAAAGCTAGGAGGAAAAAGTTGACATTTATATCGCGGGATTCTCGGCTTTACACTGTAGAGACAAAGAACAGAGTAAAAAAAAATAAACCCCTTTCTCAATGCGGCGAGGGAGCGATTGCGTTGAAGGGATGAATCGTGGTAAAAGTATATGTATGTATAGAAGGGCTTGTGATGTGATATAGCTGGATATAAGAATATGTAGACATTGTTTAGATGGATTTTATAATATAAAAAAATACTTTGGCTTTATAAATGACTATTTTTTTTTTGTAAATATAATAAGATTGTTTATTGGTGTATTAATGTGAGGTAGACTGGAGATAGAGTGACAGCGAACCCCCCAGCCTTAAATATTGAAAAAAAAAAAAAAAATTGTAAAGAATAAAAGGATTGTAAAATAAATATGTGATTTTTTTCGGAATCATTGTATGACATTGTAGATTGTAAATTGGTTACGGTCGTTTTTCTGAAAAACTACCCTCTCTATTGAATGTGTTTAACCACTGTCGATAAGTAAGAGTTCATATCTACCCCAATGTGATTACGTAAATGAAACTGTTGGGCTTTATACCACCGAGCAACAAAAACAACCCCCAGTGTGACTCTAATCGACATGTGGCAGACTGTTCAGTTTTGTGTATTTAAAGACTGGAATAGATGAGGGTTTAGCACCCTCTCGTCGATAAAACCGAGATCTGCATTGGAATAGAGAAGAAAATTATAAAGCTGTGGATGATATTGGTGCTTTTGACTTTTCTATTTTACTGGCAAACGCCGAGATTATTGCTCCGACATGTGGCGCAGTGTAATAGGATACGGATACACCTATTATACAAAGTATATACGTGATTTACTTGAGGGTTGCTATATATATATTTTCGAACATATTGAACTGTGAGCTTGTACTGCAGAAAGTTCACTCGTTCATGTACAAATTAACTTATACAACTCGACAATTGTCGTTATAATCCTGTTTCGTTCATTCACTTGTATTCATTTCGATAACTTTATCATAATAAACAGAAGATAAAAATATTTATTTCATCATAGTACAGATTTTTGTTGAATTCAATCGATCAATTATATTTTTTTAATTTTATTCAGAGAATAAACTGAATATTTTATTTTTCTTATATGTACCAATACAATTGTATAAAATTTATTTTTAATATATTTATCCAATTTCATATTATTATTTTATAACTATGTAAAAGGTATGGTCGAAAAAAAAAAAAAAAAAAGAATAGACAACAGCCACTTTTGACCATTGGCCATTGTACACACAAGTAATTGACCTCTGCTTTTCCAAATGCACTACTGACAAAATTTGCATCAGATTTCAATTCCTTACAAATCTCTTTTTCTCCATCGTTTTTCTTTTTTCTTTTTTTTTTCTCAGATTCAAATCGATCCTCAAAGAAACGAAAGAGGAATTGGTCACCAATATATTTGAAGAAATATCTCCGAGCAATACAGAGGCTATGAACACACTCACAACCACATATACACCCATACAAAATATATATATGTATAAACATACGTATACATAAATAATATATATATATATATATATACATACTCCTATATTTTGCCCACAAATATTGAATGACAATTCATCCATCCACCATTGAATAGATCATTCTCAATTTATAAAACTTCACCGTCGACTAAAAGAAATAAATAAAAAATACAAACTTTAATCATCGTCAAATAAAAACTTTTCATCAAAGAATATATTAAGGAAAAAAAAATAAAAATAAAAAAAAAAAACAGTAAAATTGAGTCGTCTCATGCATATATATACATATATATCCTCTTGTGTTGATTGCTTGCGTTCATGCCTTACCTTGAATTCCCACAGAGCGGAAAATGTTACAGACAATAGCTGAAAAAAAAAAAAAAAAATTACAATAATAAAAATAAAAAGAACATATACATATACATATCTATAACAATATTCATATATAGAAGCGTAATGAGCCGCATTATAAAGGCAAATCGTTAATGGAAACAACGATGCATTTGGCGTGCGGTGTCTCTTAATGAGAACGATCAGGAGTACCGACGCAATTTCATCCTTCGCGCACTCTCTATATCCATCTCTTATTATTCTCCACTCTCCCGGGAACAGTATTAATGAATCGGAGCTCTCCAATTGGCGCGGTGAGCCGCAGACAGAGATAGACAGAGTCAAAGGAAGTGAATATATATATATACATATATATACATGTGTATATGTGTAGAGAAGGATAGAGAAAGCTGAATATACCAGAGAGGAAATATCGACGCAAGCGTGCTTACACGCTCGACCAAAGTAGGTGCATGTTCAAATTGAAAATGCATTCATCGACAAACAATTGCATCCAACATCAATGCTATTATTAAAATGACTAATACAACATTGCATTGATATAATGATTTAACATTAAATACCCATAATCATTTGAGAATTATCCAATTGATAAATTTATCATTGTACAATATCTGTATTTATTATTATTTATTAATTGAAAGTCGTTTATTCTGTTTTCATATTTTTATTTTTATACAGTACCATTAAATATCATGTAACAACACTATTATTAATATTATTATTATTACTGCTTTATCAATTGTTTATTGTACCATTAATAAATTAATCATTCTGCAATATAAATAAAACAAATTTATATTTATCAAATCATTTATCCGGTTTTGATAACTCAAATGTACATGAAAACTATTAAACATTAAATAACAAATTGCCATCAGTATTTTATTGTATCTGTATTTCTTTTCTTTTTTTTTTTCTTTTTTTCTCTTTGCGTGACAGTGTATATACATATATACATTGTATGGCGAGGCGAAGATATTGAGGATTGGTGTCGCGCAGGATTTCAAAACGAAAGCCTATAAACCGCAACTGACATTTACGTATACACCATTGGGAGGTAGCAAAATTTGGTTTGTTTGGATGAAAAACTTTGGCCCTTCTTCAGCCACTCCTCTCCCGAACCGTCTTTTCCCCAATTCGTGCATCCAACAGTATAACCCACCCACACATACATACTTATATATGTATATATGTATATATCCAATATATATCGGTGAATTTCACTCCCTCTTAGCATTATGGTGGATTCAGTTGTGTATACATACATACATACATACATACCATATACGTGTATTATATTGGCGCGGTTGAGCAAGTATATAGAGTGATATGGTATATACATTTAGAAGAGATTGCATGTGGTAGTGGATGCGGTGGAGTCGGGTGCTTTCGGAAATCCGCCACTGCGCCATTGGCGGTAACCAACAGATTGGAGCTTCTCTCGCCTTAATGCGCGGCTGACAAGCCAAACAAATTTATAGGTCTCTTATCCGAAAGATACACGAGATTATCCCCCTTCCCCTTTTCCCCCCCCCCCCCCCCCCCCTCCACGTTCACCTCTCGCCATTATCTCTCTTTCTCACTCACACTCAACGCCCTCCCTCTCTAATATTATATACTCTTGAGATGTCGCCAGGGAAAAAAAAAAAAAACCGCCACTGAGCCTTTATTTTTCTCATCCCAATGCACGACAACGAGATCGGAAAAATCGTAAAAAGTTTTATGGTATAACTTTGTTATACGTATATATATATGTGTGTGTATGAGTATTATAAAAGATGAAAGAGAAAAATGAGTGATATAAATATGTGATATAAAAGTTGGTGAGATGATTTGTGATATGAAGAGAGAGAAGTATTTTGTTTTTTTTTTTTTTGTTTTCAGATTGATATCATAAATTATATAAAAATGAAGAGAAGTGAAAATTGTATATGTGAAGATAGAGTATATATAAAAAAAGAGGTAATATATGTATGTATATTGTTTGTGAGAATAGAAATGGACAAGAATAGTGTGTGTATGGGATGGCACTGTAGCGCTCTCAAGAGCCAACAAAGAGTCAATTCATTCTAATTCGCTTGTGAAGGCTACAGCATGTCCGACAGCTCGTAGTGCCAGCCATTTCTGTCATCCGCCAACACAGTCGCGTTTTCTATATATTTTTACACCCTCGTTTAACTTTTTCTTCACGACCTCTCAATGTTGTACCATCCATAGTTACACATTGACACAATATCAACCATTCGCCTATTTATTTTACCACTCTTGTACACTCAACCATAAATTATACAAAAAAATATTTGTGGAAAATTGGTGCGATTTCGTGGCAATGTGACAACTAATGTCGTAAAATATTGCCTTTTATTTTTATTATGTATGAATATATATTCCATCACATTTCGTTTTTCGCTCCTCCCTATATATATATATATATGTAGTGATGAAAACACACGCGCGACTCCCGAGACCCATAGCGTCGCATCGTAGCCCGGCGGAGCTCGATCCAGCGCTCTACTTCATTCCGATTCGTTCCTACGAAATGCCTGACAACGCCGGGCGAACCGGAACCCACCACTATGCATGATGGCACCCCGGATGTTATTCTTACCGCTCCAACATTTTTTTCCTCTTTTCTTTATTTATTATTATCATTTTTTTTTTTTTTTTTCATTTGCATTTATTTCCATTTCATTCACATGGTCCTCACATTCTTTCGTTCTCTTTCTACTTTTATTACGCCTATTCTGTAACCATACATCTCGTTAATCACGTATTCTCTATCATTCGCTTAAACAAACGTACTCGGTTTGTATTTATGCGTGATGTGGATGCCATGTGGTGAAAAAAAAAAAATAAAAAAAAAAAGTTGCTCATGTGTATCTTCAAACGTGATATTAGACCAACATTGAACGATATCCAGTCATTATTTTTTATAGTGTAGAACACATATTTGCAGTTAATCAATTTTTTCAATGACCATATCAAATGAAAATTGTGAATGGACAAGTTCGAATATATAACCAAAGTGTTATATATTTATTGTTTGGTATGGTTAGAAAATGTAATGGGAATAGTTGTGTGGTATGATGAAGTTGTTTGTTGCATGTATTAAACGTACAAATTTACGATGTACATCACAAACTCGTGGTGACGGTTCTCAGTTAGATACTTAGCGATAGTTCCAAGTTTACGTTGAGTGTATATAGTCGAGTTTAGTTGCAAGAAAGTGATCCGCCACTCGTCCTTTACACTGCTATAGCTCTGGTTGGTGGATCCACATTGCCACAATATCACGTTGGTAACTATCATCTGCTCTCGAGATTGCGGCACTACCTTCCAACTTGGTATATAGGTTTATAAATGTATTGAACTATGGTGGATTGGATGTTGACTCTTATGTTTGTGTATGTGTGGTTGTGGATTCTCAAGAGCCCTACTCTTATTTGCTCATTTAAGTTGAATGTCGTCGTATAAAGATTAACTACTTTACTCTCTACTATCTATTTTTGTTGTGATTATACTTTTTTTTATTTTTTTTTTTTTGGTGTTCTCTTCTTTTTTAGTTGGAATTGATAATGGAAATGGATCGTGGCATTCAAAATAAAATACTACTAGTGGATATTTATTGTCATTTTATTTTATTATTAATTGATATTTCAATAAATATCAATCAATATTGTCTGCATGTATGATGGATTGTTTTAAAAATTTTTAATGTTTAATGGAAATGTTATTCCATTTGTAGCGAAAATGAGTATAATGTATTATTACATGGACATATTTGTTTTAATAATATTGAATAAAATACAAAATATAATTTTTGCAAAGTTCAGTAAAGCCGAGTTAATTAATATTAATATTTATTTTCTTTTTCGTGCATATCAATATTGAATAAAATAAATTTCTCTGATTTCCATTATATTTTGATGCTGTGCTGTTTTAAATTCCTCCTATTGTTTCTTTCCTTTTTTTATTTTGTGTTTTCACAATTTCAATTCAATCATACCACTAATCTCCATGAAGCTCCAATGAAAAATGCAATCTATAAATAATTGAATACAAATTCTATATAGATATAAAAATACACAAATAATTGTAATATAATCATATTATTCCCCAATCTATTTTATTTCTGACTTTATTATTTCATAAAATGAACAATTAGCGTTTCCACTCATCGAAAAATAACAAAACTAAATAAATTATTAATTGACGATAGCGAAAAAAAATTGAACAAAATAAATATCAATTTAATATACCTGCATTACACTCTCCACCTAAAAATCTTCACACACATTAACACATACACATATTGTCTATAATTCAGTCTCTTAAAATTGACGGGGCGTTAGATGGCCAATTCCCAAGTTTACCAACACGCCGCACACCATCACGGTATAATCGATGATAAATGCCGACGGATATGTAGAGAGCACTCGTTCCCGGTCGCTGGGCCCGCTGGGAAACCACTTGGTGCTCAGCATCAGCAAGCTTCTATTAGGGTGTGCGACCAAACATATAACCCAGTATGGTCCATTTAGGGCGGGAGTCTATGGCTTTCGTTGATAGTTACACAATCTATCTCTCTCATTTACCATTCCACCCTCATCTCTTCTTTCCCCTCACTCGCCATTTATTTCTGGCTGCTTCTAAGCCTCATATTCGTATATAAACTCACGACATGTGGAATCAACCAAGCGCAACCACAAAAGTCGGTGCATCACATGAATCCATCTTATATCCATCCATCCAAAGCCATCATACCACTACCTATCCCGCCTGGGAGTTTCATTTTTATTTTGTTTTAATGGGACACTCGAGGCCATCTCAACAACAACCATCATTGCATTCAACAACTATTACATTTGCCCCTACATATGTACATGTATATGTATAAGTTGGTGATTGTCCTCTGTATTCTCCTCTCAACCATATCCAATCGATCAATTTTCTTATCACCCTGCGGTGCATTATATTTATATGTCAAAACATTTTGTGACTCTATAACTACCCCAACGGGTGTACACAGAATGTATCTCCCCTTTCTATTTTTCAATACATCCATATATACACATACATACATAAATAAATATATATATATATATATATGCATATGTTCATGTATTAGATGTGACAATATCATGTGTCGGATTGACGAAGACAGATTGGTTAATTTTAACTATTATTTTTCGTCAAAAAATTCGCAATTAATTTAATACTTTTAAAATGAAATTATTAACAATTAAATTTATTTACATTGACAAATAAATTATGTCTATTGAATAATATAATTGGATTTAGGTGATAGTGATGAGTGGTATTAAAGTGAGTGTATGTAGAATGAATGAAAAATAAAGTGAAAAATAGTAAAGCATATTGATATATAGAGTAAGTGAGAGAGCAGTATTGGGCTAAGGCTGCAGGCGATGGCCGTACCATGGACACTAGGCAAGTAGCCGGTATATATGGAGTGGATATGGATAACTTGGCCATTGTGACTGGCGATAGCCTCCAGCGAGAGTAAATGATTGTCGTGGAAGCGGATACGCGAGGGTGCCGACGGGGCTTTGTTATTTAGAATAACTGAAGGGCTCATCGAGAGCCTCTGGTCCCTTTTTTCACCCTTCATCCTCGTCATATACTCCACTCTCTCTCGTTCTCGTTTGTATTGCTCGCAAACCTATATATATATATATATATATTTTTTTTTTCTCTCTTGCACATGCACAGTGTTATACACCGATGAGTTGTGCGCATCACTGCCGCTGGCTCATTTCATCCTGTCTACACATACAACAATTGTGCTGGCATTCTCTCTCTGTTTACGCAACTCTTCTCTTTCGAGACTATTATCGGTAATTAGAAGTACCCTTGTGGCCACGCGACCATTCTCATCGTTACAGTATATATATATATATATAAATATGTACATGTATATAGTTGTGACGGGTGTTTACAGGCTGTTACACGTTGTGATGAAGGGAAAAATTGCTGCTATGCACAAATTGTAAATTGCGATGTTAATACAGTGATAAATGGAATGAAAAAAATTATAATAATAGTAATGAAATTAAATTTTATTGTATTGTGTGTATTGGTACGTTTTTATATTTTTATTTGTTGCATCCATTCTTTTTGTGCATTGTACAATAATATATATATGATTAATTACACAGGGTGTAAAAATGTAAACTGAAACTCTTTGTCCCCATGTTGGTGCCCATTTTTTTTTTGTCGATTTTATGAAGTCATACAAAAGTTAACCAGGTGCGTACATTAACCGTCATTCTTACCACACCATACGTCACATAAGTATTTTATATATATATATATATATATATAATTGACTTGTGGAATAGTTGGAGTATATTTTATACATGCAGTTTGAAAAGTGGTAATGTTGTGGCTGTGGAATTTATAAAAGTATATTATAAGAAATGAAATTTCAAATATTATTCATTTCTCATTGTTAAACATTGTATGTAGCATTTATGTATTACAAAATAAAATAGAGAAATGTGAAATGATACTGTGGTGGAATAAGAAATAATCAAATATATATACGTATATTTTATGGTGAAAGAATATTGTGAATGTTCACTCAGCAAAGAATTGAAATTCGAGACTTTGAGTTACAGTCGATAAAGCTATTAGCATTTAGACGAGCTGTCGCCAATAGCATTGCTATTTTCATCCAACACCGCCAAAGCCACCCTCTTCTCCATCAACCCTACCATTCTCATCTTCCACCTGTATTACTCCTACATTTTTTTTTTATATATTTTTTTTTCTTCCACTCTTTGTCGCTGTATCCCAACACTCTTCATCCTCCACTCACCATCCAAGTTTCATCGTCACCTCTTTACTCAACCTCACAACACTCTTTCTCCTATATATATATATATATATATATATAAATATATTTTCCCACTTTTTCTACTTTTTTTCTTGCTACCTCCTCTGCCACAGCCCACGTCACTGAAATGCATACCGATATATCTCCATCCTGCAAATTCAACCCTTAACATCGCCAACGCGTCAACTTAATATATATATATATTCAAATATACATATACGACCTAACATGATTATCCTCTTTTCACCTGTGAGCATATATACGCCCTTAATGAAAGTGTTTTTGCAACTCAGAGATGTAGAAATGGCCCCATTCGCCACATTCTATATACCAACATATTTTTGTTTAATGGTGTACCATTGCTAATTATTATTTATTATCTACTGCTCGTCTACATCAATGCACACACAAATAATAATATAATAAATTTAAATAATTCAATGCAATCAATAAAAATAGTACACGACTATTAATTCCAAAATAATAATAATAATGAATAATAAATAATTAAAAAATATCAGAATATTTAAATTAATTTACATTATAAAAAATGTCAATATTTTTTTTTTTCTTTTCTCTCAATGTCCATTTTGAATAGTCATTTTACTTTTTAAAATATAAAATTCCAGAGCTAAAAAACATACTAAGAAATATATATATATCTCAAGGTGTAAAAAATATTTTTTATACCAAAATAAAAATAATAAAATTGTAAAATAATCCATCAATATACGGTATAGAAAATATACATATATATATATTATACACACTCAGTCATCCATCTATCCATACACATATACATATAGAAATGCGCGCGACAAATAACGACATGCACACAAAGACACATCACGTCGCTGTATGGCGGATCGTGAAAATGGGTACATCTCGCCAAAACCGTATATATATACATATATATATATATATATATATATAGACGCGAAAAGAGAAGAGGAGATGCCTATTAAAGGCATCTCCCGCGAGCGCTCAGCGTTGCCGTGGTAACCAGCACCACCAGTCACTGCATCCTGCCCTCTCTCCATCTCATTTCCTCCTCTCACTCTCTCACTCTTGTCGACTCGACGACGCGTGTATATATACACGTAGCAAAAGAGAACATACATATCCAAGCCGCGGGATATCCCCTTTTACTCTTCACATCTCCCTTCACACAATATATATATATATATATATATATATATATATATATATCTACAAGAGGAAAACGGGCGAGGGGGGTTAAAACAACCCTCTATAATAGCTGGGGCGGCGCCTACACCCTGCCCTAATAGCCCTATCTCACCCTCACGTCGCCCAGTAACTTTTCCCCTCCCTCTCTCTATTCCGCTTACTCTTATTATCTCCATCCCACTCACTCATCTTTCCCTCTCTCTCATCGACAATTCTCCCCCCCCCCCTGTCTCACTATAACTATATCTCTCTCTATCTATTACCGTTTTGCCCCACCCTGTATACACAACACTAACAGCCACCGCCGTTTCGTCCTCCCTCAGTTTCCCCATACCGCCACCTCACCAACGTAACCACCCGCTGTTTGTTTATTTGATGCCTTTTCACTCTCTATTAGTCTCCTGCGCTTCTACATTTTCTGATTAGCCGGATGTCGTCGCTGTGGGTATATGCGCGCTTGCTGCAAGCGTAATACTCTCTACGTAACTTTTTCCCCATACCATTACTCTACACTATGCAGATATGTCAACGCAATGATGTGGTGGTATGCGTGGAATACATCGGCCGCGAGTTGCCTGTTGGAATCTCTCTAAAGAGATATTGGCAAAAATATATATATAAACATATAGTGTTGAGAAATAAATTTTCAACTGAAGGCGTATATATATATATATATATATCTACGTATGTATATATATATATATATATATGTACTGCATTGGTTTCTTTGAAGCGAGGCGACACGATCGATCGCGGCTTCTGCCACCGATTCCAGCCAACGGCTCTTTCCCGCCGGCACATGAAAAAGCCACTCGTATTGTCACGAGCATTCATTTTTCTCTTTTACTTTTTTCTTTGCTTTTACTCTCAGTTCACTTCTTCCTATACGCCTCCATATTCATCCGCTATTCGTCCTTTTAACACTACACTGTACATACTTATACATATATATTGTTGTGTGTAGGTGTATGTATAGTGACAATAATGCATGAGAGCGCTTCCGGAATCGCGTCGAAGGATGCCGCTTATTAGCTGTGTGCTCGACAAAATTGTTGATATGATCAAGTATTGCACGACTGTGTGAAGATAATATAGAGCTTGCATCGCATATATAGCTGCATGTAAATATGAATATAATAGAGGTATTATATAGAATGGTGCTTGTGTTATGTATATAATGTATGTGTATGCGTTATTGAATATCCTATGGGTATTTTATATATATATATATGCGTATGTGTATGAGTGTATGGTTGAAGTGATGAGCTATATTAACATTGGTAATGTATGAGATTTTGTATACGATATATAATTATTTCCTCCCGCTTGAGTACTCGCGGAATGTCAAAATATGCAGAAGCAAACCCTCTTCATGTTCACTCGACTGAACATTACAGCAAAAATATATATATATATGTGCGTGTGTATGTGTGTGGTTAGGGTGTATATTTGCATTTATATGTATAAAGTCTTCAATTTAAAAATATATCCCTACGGAAAAATAAGGTATTTGTTTGTGTACAGTTGCAATGTATGGTAATTAGCAATTAAAAATATTTTTTAGTTGTATATATTTGAGCTATGTACAATAGAGTATATTGAGAGATATGTATATAATTGTTTTTTTTTTTTTTTGTGTTTTGAGAGATGGAAGAGGTTGGCGAAAAATATTTTGAAAAAATCCCGCGAGGTTGGTCATGCTCATTTTCACATTTGAGCAACACGAGATGATGACTGCTCAATTTTTTCAGATACCTTTCTCAGTTATACAAAGAAATTATCTCAAAGCAAAAGAAAACAAATCCAAAATATAAATCAATTACTGTCAATCAAAAAAATTTATTTGAATGAATAAAATGAATTTGAAATAAATATCAATTTTATAGTTGCATTTACTGCGTAAAATTGTTAATTATATAGCATAAATAATTTTTTTTGTAAAAGTAATTATTTTCGAATCACTTCAAACTTCCTCTGTATATATATATATATATATATTTTTTTTTTTATTGTCAGTTTGTATTGATGTCAACGCCGTTCATCATCGTCCACTATTTTCACGCGCTGTTTCATTTTTGCTATGGTGAAGATACGCAATACGATAGTTCTTCCTTTCGCTTTATTCAATTTTTTTTTCTCACTCTATTTTTGCTTCATATACTCACACCAAAACACACAGATACACAAGATATATATATATATATATATATATATATATACATATTGTTGTTTGTTGGTAGATGAGCCGCTACCCCATTTTATTCTTCCCTCCTTTGCATTGCCATTCTTTCATTTTCCTTCACGCTCATATTCGTATATGTTTTCTTTGGTTACTCCTCGCAATCTCTATATTTTTTTTCTTCTCACATATATACACATGAGTATATAGACTCACACATACACACACTTTGAGGCTTTCTCAACGACCGAAGTAATGACTACAGTAGTCGGTGGACCTCCATTTTCAGCTAACCCACGGCTGTGTACAGGGATACTCGTTCTCGTTACTCGCTCGGTTTGCCAGCAACGGACCGAAACGCAAATCCTCTACGCTAGACAGGATAAGCTGAGAGAGAGTATATATAAGAGTGGGCGAATGAGTAAGTGAGATAAAGAAGAAAAAAAAGGAAAGGAATATATATATATATATATGAGTGTATGAGGGCAGGTTACTCGGCAATGAGAATAAAAACTGAGAACGCAAGAGCGAAAAATTTATATATACATATATATATTGTGTTTGTATGTTCATGGCCAATATGAAAGGTGTGGACAATTTTTTCTTTTTTATTTTATTGATACGTATTTTCAATAAAAATCAACGTGGGAAAAATTAATTCAATATAAGTTGATACTTTGTTGATGTTATTATATGAATTGTGGATGAAAATTAAATTTTTTTTTCCACTCACTTGCTTCTATTTAAAACACTTTTGAACAATAATAAAAGAATCAAAGTGAGAAAAGAAAAAAGCGGTGAAAAAAATAATAACAAAATGATGTGTGCAATTGACTGTTAAAAAATAATATCAATGTAAAATAAAAAATAAAAATACAAATTGTAATTCTTTAGCAGTTTATATTTACATATGGAAATAAGACAAAATAAATTGCAACGCAATTTTAAATTGCAAGACATTTCACAAGAGATAAGTGCTAAATTACATTTTTAATTAATGAGAAATGAGAGCCGAGAACTCATCGTCTCATGAGATCCAATGTTTTTAACTTTTTATCATCATCATTATTATTATTATATTTTTTCCGCTTGTTTTTACTACACTCTCTGCATTTTTCCTTTTTTTTTTTTTCCTCATTCCAAACTCCTATATAAATATACATATATATTAAAATAAGATGAGAAAAAAAATGATAAAAATAAAAAAAAAAGCATTTACTCCTATTTTTATTATACAGGAGTCGAGAGAAAAATTTCACGAGGTGGCGTGAGAGTGACTGCCATGGCCTGCAAAGAATATATTCCCATATATATATATATATATATATATAAATAGAAAGATAAGAGAAAGATCTGGGTGTAAGCTTTATATATATTCTTTATCTCCAGTGGCTGTATAGTACATAGAGATATATATATATACTAGAGGAAACATTCGCGCGACAACTTCAGACAGGCCCCTTTTAATTCGCGCTTAGTTCCAACAGCGTCGAGTAATTAGTCGCTCGTTCTATAGCGAGCTTATATATAATGTAAGGTATATTAAAGTCACTTTTTCCTCTTTACTCATTCACCCTCATTCTATTTATCCTTTGCAACCCATACTTTGCTTCCTCACTTCACTTAAATATACATATATATTATATAATACCTCGCTCTCTCCCTCTCTCTCTCCTTTATCTCTATACACACTTATATACTCAAAATATTATCTTTTATATATATGTATATATGTCTTACGAGCCGTGTCAACGCCATTGTTACTCTTTCATCCCCTCTGACGTGGCTGTCGTTAATCGTTTGTTGTCTAAACGCACCAACATAATCCATTGATCCTTCATCACCGCATTGCCATTACCAATGTCCTATTTTTATCCTTTGCGCCTTTATTGTTTGAGCAATTTGTCAATATGTGTCAAATTTATTATAATTAATATTTTAATTGCATTCAAAAAAATATTTATTAGACATTTTTGTCATTTGGATAATTTGAATTATGATTTAATATTTTTTTTCTATTTCAGATAAATCCAATAATATCCAAGATTATTTTTAATTTTCCAAATTTTTATTATTGCTGTGTTTTTACTGTTAATTTTTTGTTTATTGGTATAAAAATTTTTAATTTTTATATACATTCACATATTTATGTTCATTTTCTCACGATATTGTTGCTCAAACTTGCATGCATATTGCAACAGACACACCGCCTTTATTCTTGTTACATTGGCGATATATTGAAAAAACCACCACAACTCAAAATTACATATTTTACTTTTTTTTTTTCATTCTCTCTTTCTATTATTTCATCTCCACTTCTTTTTCGCTCTCATCATGCATTTCACATCTCTTTCTCTCAGGTATAATCGCACCGTCGGCGTTCGTCAGGCGGTATTTTTTGAACTTCAGACGTGAACAAGAGAAACGTATACTGCAAAGAGAGAGAGAGAGAGAGATAGTACAAAAAAAAACACAATTTAAAGCATCGAAAAGAAGAGAAAAACGACGATGCAAAATAGGGGAAAATTTTGAGGCGATTGCAAGATCGCATTTTTGTTCTCACATAAATATATATATATATGATATATGTATGTGCAGTATTTGTACATAGATATACACATGTATGCATGCATAGAGAAATGTTATATGCCCATAAAATATACAACAACAACAAGAAACCCCGCGTGGCCCAGTGGCTCCACACGCACTCGTTGCGGCATAATGGGCGACCCCCCGCGGCAGCTTACCTGCATCATCGACTAATCACATCGGATAATAGGCAACAATACTTGGCCCTGTGAAAAGTGAAGCATACTCACCACTTACCTCACTCAAGAAGAGGGAGCGCGTATATATATATTTATAATCCTCTTAGGTACCGCGCGCGCCAGCGCCCGCTGGACACAAAGTATAAAAGCAGCAGTCGCCGTCGCATTTCTCTCTCTCTCTCTCTCTCTCGTATATACTTACACTTTATTTTTTTTTCTTCTTCAACTCATCCGTGGTTATACACGGCTACCGATGGCGAAGTATTACGCACGCGGAAACGGATCGAACCCAAGATATATATATATATATATATATATAAACAGAATAGGAAGTGAAAGCAAGAAAGAAAAAAAAAAGTAAAAGAGTGAGGTGAAGTTGAAGAATGGAAAAATAAAGAAGCTCTTGTGTAGCAGCATGCCAAATGCTGAACGATCGCCTATATATTGTCTATTGTTGAACCGCACACGAGAATCTCTTGAGCGGGTGCTAAATTGACCCAAATCTTGTGCGGCGATCGCACCAAGTAAATCTATATATATATATATATATATAAATGGAGAGGATTGCACGGGTATAAACCGGGAGCTCGAGCTAGGAAAACTTAACAAATTGCCATTCATCCACGCGTGACGTCTGACGATTACTGTTGAACAAACTGATGTGTAGACACCACTACTACTACTCTCGGTATAACCTCGTTATACTTTTCATAGCATGTTATTATATATATATATATTTATATTTCTATTCTCTTTGGAATAGGTAGGTCTGTGTGCCCATTGCGCCCCGGTCTGTCCTCAGGCGTCTCGGATTCTCGTTACCTTTATTTCACCCTGCACTCAGCTTTGACGGATATATTTTTATATATGTATACAGCTGTTATATTCTTCATGTATACACTGCTTTTTTTATGAACCGCCATTTATTTGTTTGATTTGATAACAAATAATTATACCTTACACCATATTTAGCTAATTACATTTTCATTTTTATTTTATATAAATTTTCTCATGGTCATTTTCATCATGATCATCTCTATTAAATATTTTTTTTTTTTTTCACTCCCTCTCCCTATTGACATTGGCATTTATTATCACACTGACAAAGTGCTCAAATTAAATCTCATTGATTCAATTGACCGCCACCATTTCTTTTCTATTAAACATATCGACAAATTTTCAAACACCAATTTACGTAATTTATTTTTTACTAAAATTAATTGCAAATATTGTATGAAACACAAAAAAAAAAACAAAAAAACAAAATTGCAGGCCACTAACTCAACCCATTTCCTATTCCACAATATAAATAAGTAAATAAATAAATAAAAATATCTTATTAAAATTTAGTTCAAGTTGTATACAGTATACAAAGAGTATTCCCAACATGACTATTTAGAGATAATAATCTTCCTCTTTTGCGCTCGCGCGTACTAAAACACATCTCCTTACCTAGCAAATAAATATATAACTTACCCACACACATACACACACCCATTCCATACAATATTAGAACTATTATACGCAATATAACACTCAGAACTAAGAGATAAAGAGTGCATATATATATATATATATATATATATATATATATATATATATATATTGAGTGAGCGAGATGAGAATAACGACAAATGGAGAAGTGAGAAGGGTAAGTACGTTGCTGTATTTATATCAAGGCTGGAAGCGTAAGTACCAGGCGTTGTGGAATACGTGTATATTCACGAAGTAGACATATATATATATATATATATATATATACATTGGCCTGGGGTAAAGAGAGAGAGAGAGAGAAAACTGGTAGATTAGGTGGGTATATTGCGCTTCGGTATATTGCGAACGAACGGGGAACGGTAGGTGGTAAGTTAAGAGGGGTCGAGGGAACGACAGTGAACACTGTGTATAGAGTTGAATATAGGAAATGCCAGTATAGTGGTAGAACTCATCTAACGGTGGGGCGGGGGTGTGCCCAAGAAATGAGATACAAGAATTGAGTGTGTACGAGTGAGATGGCAAAGCGCCGCGATCATGCGGCTACGTGTATATAGAAAACGAGTCGTTGTCGTTGTCGTTGTCGGGATGATGATGGTGAGTGCGCGCGGGAAACACGCGAGGCCATCAGCCAAAGAGCCAAGGGGATATATAGATGTATAGAGTGAGTGAATAAGTGAGTGAGAAATAGATAGAGTGGGAGAGAAAGGAAGAGAGTGAGATATAAAGTGAATATATACTGTGTGAGGATGTGAGTAAGAGGAGGGGGATGCTCGGCTATAAAGGCTAATTGGTTAAAAGCTCACCGCCGCTGCAGGCTTAAATCAAGATCTTGGAGTGTTATAATGGATAAGTAACACGGTGTGGCACGGGACGGGGCCCACACAACTCCCCTCACACATTTATATATATATATATATATATATATATGTACATAAATATCTCGAGTTAAGGACCCGAGCGATGCGATTGGTCCGCATGGAAAGTTACCCCTGACGCTTTTCAACGTGGCACAGGCCATCGATCGCGACTCCACCCTATGAGAAATCAAGAGTGCCGTCCCACAAGCCAACCTAAACTCCGCCCTATCTAGGTATAAAATGTATATATATATATATATGCAATACATACACATACACACATATACTCTAGCCAACTTGGGAGTTTAGCCCGATGGTAGTTCTCGTTCGCACACTCTCAGTTTCACGCGCAGCCAACTCCTGTATCCATGTCGCAGCGCGATTATCACTTGTCTCATTCTTACACGTATATTGTATGGGCAAACTCGCGCTATCTCTCTTACTCTGGCCGTTAAACTACCACCACCATCCCTACTTTCTCTTGGCCATATGATATATATATATATATATATATATATATATATGTATATATTTAGTGCATTTCATCGTGCCGTTCTATACCCACCCCATTTTCACAACTGACTCATCTTGTCTCTCTGTCGTTTTGTCCATTGGTGGGGAATATGAACGACACAGAGTCGCGTCTCTGTTCACTCAACATCGTTGCGCGTTTGCCGCAACCAACTACCAACCAACCATCCCTCTGTGTCTGTCCGCGTGCGCGTTACCAACACCCATGTCGGATAAACGTGAACGCCTTGTGAATTAGTATATGTGCATATGTGTATATTGATAGTAGTAGTGGTGGGATTGTAGATGGGTGTTTGGAGATTTAGTGTATTTGTGAATCTATAGTGAGAAGTATATACAGCGATACGCGAGCGTGTGCTCGTGTGTGACTTGCGGTTTTTTTTACAGTGTGTTTTAGTCTGGCGATTATATAGTTTGAAACACGTCAGTGGTAGTGGCCATACGCGCACAGCCTGTCATGTTAGGCCGGTGTCCACACGCTTGTTTATAATTATTTAATTATTTATTCTTGCCTTTTAAATAATCACCATCACTAAATTCAATGACAATTATTGCTTGTCATTATTTATCTCGGTTTATTTTTTCTTTTTCTTTATTTTATTTTATTTTTTTTCTTATTCTCTCGTTTTTGTATTGATAAACCAAAGAGCAAATTAATATTGTAGATATTCTGTGGAATACAGATATGTATTGTTTTATATATCAATGTGTTTATGATACGAAGGCAGCGCCATCGCTTGTACTGTTTTGTGTGTGGTGTGTTCCATCCGCCATTGATGCCAATCGTTTGTTATCACAAACACCAATTCAATATATATAATTCGACGGCAGTGAATAATATTTATTTTTATTTATCCACGTTGTTTGTTGGGAACTTGTGCAAATGAATGTGATTATTTTTTGCAACAAATTACACGATACAAAACAATACGAAAAAAAAAAAGGAAAAAAAAAAAAATTTCACG
>CAJUYH010000388.1:9747-48692 GCA_910591685.1 Galerucella tenella | reverse complement strand
AATAGAGAAGTAAATAGCACGCGAAGGAAACGCCAAGTTATTTGTGTGAATAGACCAATCGACTGTGGTCCATACGGAAGTGAGCGAGAATCGTCGCATTTACACGCGCATTCATGGATTTTAGTATTTGTGTGTTGGTTGATGATGTGGTAGTGGTATTTTGGTGGTGGTGGTGCTAATGGTGATGTTTGAGAGAGGGAAAACACACGAGGAGCAGTGATACAGAGAGGAGGGAGACAAACGTAAAAGCCTACATGTATATATATATGGGTGTGTATGGTATTTGTGGGAGTAATAGTGAGGTAACTGTGAGGAGAGAAAGCGAGATAACAGATAGGTGAAGGGAGGATTGGTTGGTGGGTAGCCATTGGGATACAGAGAGTAGGGAGAGGGTGGCCACGGCGGGGTTGGGTCCACCTCAAGTGTCTTGTCTCCTATCATCTTCTTGTTCGAGTATCGCTTACGAATGAACCGCGACGATCGAGCGATCGGGCCGCTTCAATTGCGACCACCACCGACAACATCGTCCTCATCGTTGTCGTTTACATTTTCGTGGTGGTTTTATCTCAATATTGTAACATCATTCATTATTATTTTGTGTTACAATAGGTGAAAATCATTGTTTCCTCGAGTCAATCATTTATGTGCCTGTTAACACACATTATATAATAAAACAGAAAAAATAAGAAAGAAATTGTACAATTAACTGACATGATTATTGACATTGTTGTATTGTAAAAAATATAATATAAAATACCGAGGGTGTTTTTATTTTTTTTTTTTTACTACAATGGATGACAATCAATTATTGTATCATCGCTCAATGAACAATCACTACAAGTTCAATGATTATACGCGTGAGAATAATATAATTTATTAGTGCGTGGAATTAATTTCAATTTGAGTACAAAATTTGGTGTGATTATTGGACGTGGACTATTGCCGACGCGCACACATCGCTTCAATTGTCGCAGTGAAACAAAACAAATAAATAATAAGGCGGTGGTGATTGATACAACGTTCGAGTAAGGAGGACATGTCGACGGCCGAGACTGAAATTGAGGTGTCTGTTGTTTCGGAGGAAGATCTTGACGCGTCAAGAAGTAGCTCGACGCCAGCTGAGATGTTGTTGCAAGAAAAAAATAAACATGGCTGTGGCGGCATTGGCAGCAATCCATTTAGCTTTGATGTTGGTAAAGTGGCATTGCGACCCGCGTGCAATGCACAATACACGTCATTCAGTATATCAAGTATACTTGGACGTTCGGAATCGCCGTCGGCGGATGCGACGGCCGCCATTTCCATTGAACGTCGGCAATCCGACGGTGAACGTGCATCATCACCGCCCACAGCAACCACCTCACAACGACTTGTGCCATCTTGTGGCTCATCACCGTCTGACAGAATACTATCACCCACATCATTAATATTAACTGGCGGCCAAAGATTAATTAGCCGTTCAACTGAACAAAGAAATAGCAATCCAACTGGCAGTTTATCATGGACTACCAGCGCTGCTACAAGTCCACCAACGAATTTCCCATCAGCTAGTGATCCAACAAATCCACTAATGGGACACCAAGCATCCGCCAATCTTGCTATGTTATCCAGGTAAATAATTAAAATAATAATAATAATAACAAAATCAATTATTCTAATTTGATAATTCAATAACTCGTTAATTTCGGTGATGTTGTAATTAATCATAATTAAATGGATTATGAAGACGAGAAAAAACAGATATAATTTTACTTGAGTAAAAAAAAAAAAAAAAAAAAAAAAAAATGACAAAGGATCGACGGTGATTATTATTAGTCTACTCACTCGTAAATGACATCGCGTGTGATCTCTATATATATATATATATACGTGTATACTATGTGAGCACGCGTGCAAAGATGTATGGAGATATCATACATCAGACGGCAATAGTGTGGCATATGTATACGTATATGTCCATATGAAAGAATGAGGGGGCGTATAAAGTACGGTATGGGGGGATGATGGCGCGTGTGGTGAGGATTTTATTATATGTGGGAATATATACGAGGTGAGGCGCGAGTAGGGCCGCAAGCGGGTAATGGGCCTATTAGGCTGTCTCATTTAATAACAACCGTAGTAACAACCACCCTCTTGCGTTACTTACGTTACTGTGATGGGGCGGCGGTGATTGAGTATCCGATATATTTATCCTGTGGACAGAGCAAAAGAGAAAAGAAGATGAAAAAATGAAAAAGAAAAAAAAAGAGCGAAGGAGTTTTGTGAATGTGTGTGAGTGTGTGTGTGTATATGGTGGTCAATGTATGTATAGACCACACCATGTACATAAGAGATAATAGGAAAAAAAAAAAAAGGGGGAGTTATAGCTCGAGATGATTCTATATCAGATTTGTGCCACAGTTGCTCTCTCCCTCCATTTACACAAATGAATATATGAAAAGCCACGGTAATATTTTGTCCTAATTCTTTCATCACTCTCTGGCGCCCTTTTATTCTTTCTTTAATGGATCAAATTGCTTGTTTTCCACCCGTTTGCCATTTCATTATGTTCCTTCATGTGTATACACTGTAATTACAGCCAAATGCACACCCACAATTTTCCGCAGTTATTTTTTTTTTTAAGTGACACTAATTTTTCTTTTTTTTTTTTTTAATTTCCCATCCCTTTGTGATGTTGTGATGGATATTTAAGAATTTGTATTCAATCTAGTACCGATAATGCATACACGCATGAGAAAATATTGGAGGATTATTCGCTTTTATTATTTACATTTTCCTTTTTTTTTTTTTTTATTGTTATGTATACCTGACATCAACTTTTAAGGAGGCGATGGTGCTTGGATGAAATGAAGTGAAGAAATGTTTGAGCGTTTAAGGGTATAAAGAGACGGGCAAAGGAGAGCGGAATCAATTAGGAGTGGACGTGCATAATGGATAGGACCCATGCCAGAGCGCCTCTCATCATCGAGGTTAAGGAGTCTTAGGACTCCCTGGAGTACTCTACATCTACTCTATGTGTGCGTACAACTTGTACACACATACACCCACACAAATCCACTCACCATCTATTTATTTTTCTCATTCTCATCCACTCTGTTATTCAACAATCTCTTCATTTGTTTCGACACACAGTCCCTCACATCCTTCGATAGGAAGGAAGTATGCGCAACTCCTCAATCTAATTTATTATTTAATCGGCCACTTTCAGTCTCCTTCATTGTATGATCGATATTTGATATTTTTCACATTTGCAATGATGCCGTGCACATTCACATTATATATATATACATATAAATCAAGTCAAAATGTAAAATAGTTGGAGTATAGAGATTAATATTATTCGTTGATGAGATTAAGATTTAAATTTATAATTTACAACGATTGAATTACTTTGATAACTTTCAAAGAATTGATTTTATTTCATGAAAAAATTTTTTTAATCAAGTTAGTATATGCACAGAACAAATGAATTTATTTTCATTCATCTTTTTTATTCATCTGTAGTGACGTATTCACACACACACACACACACATATATATATATATATGTATATTATATATAAATTTAAAGTTAATTAAATTGCGGTATTCATCAGATGTGACGGATTAAAAGAGATGTAATATCATCTATGTACGATAATAATACTTTGAACGAAATCAATATTCACATGCGTGGTAAAGCCTGTGATGAACCATGATTGCCAGACAGATTGCGCTTTAATAATCCGAACTGAAGTTCTATATATTAATTACATTTTAATCATAATGAATGGTTGTACAATTAATGATGGTGAATGTGTGTGTATGAATAGAAGTAATGCAATTGCAAAGAGCAATGACTATATCAATTCACTCCTCAATAATAGCAATTTTCAATTGATAAATTGCAGATAAAATCGATGAATATCTATATAAATAATTTATTTATCAATTTGAAATGTTATATAGTTGATATTGAAAATGTATTGTGAACTTATTCTAAACTTGGCAGTGCACGATCAAACAGCAGCATTCGAGAATTTTATATACATACGGAAGCCAACCAGAATGGATTAAGTCGTGCACTTATTCCAAAGCCAATAATTCATTGTTGGGTCGAGCCCACAATAGTACTTTATGCTCGAGTACATTTACCTACATTGTTGTATATATAATAGACATTTTTCATCGGTAAAAAGTACCCTAAAGGTGTTAACACTATACATAATTGCATATGAATATGATTATGATAAAGAGGTATATCGAAAGTGGCGAAAGAAAAGGGTGGAAAAATGCGAAGAAATTAAATCTCCCACATGTTGAGGAATGGAACAGAACTTTTGTTCAATATATATTTTTTTTTGTTCTACTCTGATTTTATTCGGAGGCTATACATACATATATAGTTTGTGCTCCTGGGACAGCTAATGGCCAGGGCAGCGACAGACTTTGGCAAAGTACTTTCGCGATTGACGAAAGAATCACAGGAAAAAAAAGAGAATGCGAGAGAAGAAAGAAGAAATGTACGAGTATATATATATATATTTATATTTGGAACAAAGTCAAAGATCAAAGCACTGCCCAAGGAGGTGATCAGGACAAACGACTTGGGCTAATAATTTATCAAGCTTCTTAGAAAACTTTAAATAAAAATCCACCATATGAACTGTTTATTATGTAATTTTCCACCGGCCAGTATATCATTTTTTACTATACTGTGTTTATTTTCCATTTTCTTTTATTTTCTATGGTAAAAAGATCAAACACCAAATAGAACAGTGAATATATATATATATATGATATACATGTTGACTCGGGCAATTTTGCTGATGAGAAATTGAAATAGAAGATAGAGAAAAGCAAACGAATAATGAATACAATTGTTTCACACAATAAAAATACAATATTACATGAAGAAAAACAATTTATTTCATCGTTTATATAATGAATAATTAATAATACTCTGTGTAGATAAAAATAATTTTTTCTCGTTTGTATATAAATATATATAAAGTGACTTTGTATAATAATATAGAATAAACATTGAACTCGTTGCCGTGTCGTTGATTATCAACAAATATAGTTGCAGTTGAACGTACAAACACGCTAAGATAGTTGTACGTTTGCTTTACTCGTACATATGGCTTCGATTATGTGTATATATATAAATTTGCTTCATCCTACTGCTATCTCATTCCCTCCTTTGCTCTCTATCAACGTTCAATGTTTCTATCTAACGCAATTGAATACTCTACAACCCCTTTTGACAAACTACTCGATATATAATATGTATGTATGTATGTATGTATATATCGTTAAAATATATACTGCTACCGATGTATCAAGTTTCATTCGTTAGGGACAATACTGTGATGCCACATGTATCCGAGAAAATAATTTGGCAAATGATGTAGGTCGATCGTTATAATTTTGCAGCAAATGTAAAGTTAAGTTTTTACCATTTTTTGGGGGGGGGGGGTTTTTTTTTCTTGTTTTCATGCAGACGTTTGAGTGATGGTATACTGATGAAAGGGAATATAAATAAAAAGAGAGAAGAAAAAGCGAGTATGTATTAAAATAAAAAAAAGTGAATAAAGAACATAAAAGTAAACACGAAAATGAAAATGGAGAAAAAAAAATAGGCAGCACTTGAGCAATGGCAAAGCAGCCAAGTGAGGCACGAAAAGCCGGGCAAGAAGAGGATCGATCTTGAACGCCCTGGCCCTTTAAAAAAAAAAACAAAAACGCTACTAAGGGCTCATTCCAGTCGAACGGAATTTTCGAATAATCATATCGAACATATGTGCACACACATATTTATAATTTTATTGCAATAAAACGGTTTGATATATCTTTTTATAATTATTGTTGGTTGTATTTTTATATATTGAAAATTCACGATTTAAAAATAAATTGACCAATGATGAGTAATTTTTTTACATATTGAATCATTCATTTTTTGATAATGGAAACAATGAAAAATATAAAAAAACAAATCACATTCATCGATTTTACACTATATCTACCAATAGAGATATGAACAAAAATATAAATCTTACATTGCGTGATGATCCACGGATTGCGACGAAAATCCCTAAACCAACCCTCAAGAGAGAAAAGCCGTAGAAAGGACTGGGTGTCGAATTAGGGCTGGCAAAAGGAGCATGTGAAGAAAACATAGTGCGCGTACGACAAAGAACTAAAACACAAAAGTGAAAGACAGCAAACAGAGAGACGCGAAAAAGAAAAAAAAATTGTTGGGCGCACTTCTGTACCTGGTTGTCTTGGATTTTTGGCTGCTTACAAATAGACGGTTGTCAGATTTTCTTTATCTCTGCTGGGGCATCTACCAACGCATGCCAAAGTCTCTCTTTTTCTAAATACCTCCACTTTACTATTTGTCTTTTCATTCTGTATTATATCCTACGCTTTATTTCATTTGCCACAAAGAAATACAGTTTTTAAAGCTTTTAATTTGTGTCTTCCAATCTTCCCTTTCCTCATAGTGTCGCTTGTCATCATTTCCAATCGCCTCATTTCATTTTATACCAAAAATAAAAGAAAAAAAAAAAAAAATAGAGAAAAAAAGAAAAAGAAAACGTCTCTTTTCTTCAGTGGCGTCAGGGCCCACCCTCGACGAACCGATAATCGTTGACAAACACACAGCAACAATGACAAGAAGCGAGAAAATGAGATCGCATCAAGACCAAGACTGTTTGCTGCTGCCTCAGGTAGAGAAGCTCAAGTAGCCAACAATTTCTCTCCACCTCCCTCTCTTTTTTCCTTTTCTCTCTTACATCATCTTCTTCTTCGGCCACTTTCAATAGCCAAGTGGAGAAAAAGAGAGAGTATCTCCTCTCAAACGCCAATGAAAAAAAAAAAAAAAAACACATAACAAGAGACGGATAAACATGAAAAAAAAAAAAAGAATTTAACTGAGGGGTGATGTAATACGGCTTCTGAAGCCTCTCTACACTTATATAGTAAATACACATGAAAACTAACGTCGTCGCGGTCAAGAGTTCCTTAATAAATTTTATATATATATATATATATTCATTTATTTGTCATCCTATCTCTATACACCGCACATATATCGCAATAGATTATTAAATTATAGCGATAAATAAATTGAATAAAAGATAATATTAACATATTTGAAATGTATTTTCCATATTATTTTCATTAAAAAAATCTGATTTTAATGAAATGTTTATAAAAGTAAAACGGTTTTGATTGAACTGATGTTTGTTGTGCATCCAATGAAAATTTATTTTTATTTTATATATACATATACATATATATATGTACGTCTATATATATATTGGATAATAGCCTATGGTTGGAGTCAATAGCAATAGGTGATAGCACGAAACACCAATGCTTTATTTTCTCTCTGTTGTACACACGTTCACGATAAATGCAACAAATCGAATCAAATCTCTCTTTGGGGTCACCTGCCGCACAGAATTCCACCATTTACGTGGAAATTGCACGCTAGTTTATCCCGCAACGATAAATACAACAGAGGTGAGGCAGAGCCGTAGTTGCAAAACAACAAAGGTGAAAAGGGGGCAGAGAAATAAATATATATATTATAATAGCACCGGATATATGAAAGTTAACGATTTGTCAAATTCAGTATTGGATATTGGCGAATAATCCACAATCAGCAAAATATTTAATTGAACAATACAGTTTTCGCTGTACAATATTACGAATTATTGGGTGCAATATGTAATTATGTTACTTGTCAATTGGACTATTGACACAATAAATTGATACAATTAATACTATTTATTGTATTTGTGGCCTTGCACTTTTTATCCACTTATTTGTTTATTAAAATGCAATTTATTCAATATTTATGTGGTATTGAACATTGGATTTTTAGATTGGGCCTGGTGTCATCATTAATAGAGCGATATCCAATTGGAGTTGGTGGGGTTTTTTTTCCATCAACACTTCAACATCTACAGCAGCAGCATCACTCACGTTTGGCAGCAGTGGCGAGTACAGCATTGAGCAATGCCAGCCAATCGGATGCGTGCGAACCTGATGGTATACGTGGCGTATTATCTGGCAATGGTGGTTGGCCGTTTCCATGGAGGCCGACACACGGATTGCAGAGTCTTGAACATCCGTCGTCGAGTGATGTTACTGGTAGTGGTACATTGAGTCGTGTCAGTCCACCATCCGCATCGTATCTCAAACGTGGTTGGTATATTTTTATTATATTTATTATTTTATCCATTTTATTTTTTATTTATTTATCATTATGTCAAAATAATATATCGCACATGCAACATGACATTGACAAATAAAAATATATTACATACAATTTTATTATCAAACAATGTAATCTAATGTGTGCTCTATAGACACACATATGCTCGTGTATAGATGAATATACATTAGAGCTCCATGATAATAATGCGAAGCAATTAAAATAATAATATTTTTGTGTAAATTAAAAAAAAAAAATATATATATATATATAACATGCAAACAAATGTGCCTTTGAGTCAATTGAATTTTTATCAGTGACATCGAAGCTGTCAAAAGTAATAAAGCAACAATTTAAATAATAGTATAACGTACACATTTGTGTTATGCTAAAGCGCATCAGGTCACAACCATCTGCTATTCCCCTTCATGTATACTAATATACGTATATAAATAGATAGAATTGACTCATCTTATTCATTGCGCTAGTGTATACACACACACACACACACACACGATAAATAAAGTCACGAGATATTAATCAAATTAATAAAACTAAACTGTTAAATATATCCACATCATTGACAATAATAAAAATTTATATCACACATCCCTTTGCATTTTATCTATATATAAAAGTGTAATTTATATATATATATATATTTATGTGTGTGTGTGTGTGCGTATGTAGTTGGAAAAACGGGTGAAGTCTGGCGGGGGTGAAATATAAATCAGCGTTGGTGAAGTAGTGTTGATATAGAGAGAGCACAAAAGATAGTATATAGGACCCATGTGACAGGAAAAGGATATCGCGACGAATATATACGAGTTCTCGTCGACTCTCTCGGCGTTCTCCCATCATACACATATCACCAAGCGGGGGAGTACATAGAGGGTTATACATATGTATATACATATATATACATATATGGTTGAGTTGGTTTCCTCACAACCGCGAGGCGACCAACAGTATAGGGTGTGATTAAAATTTTTAAGGGAGTGTTCGCCGGGATGGTTTATTCGCCAAACTCTTCCTATATCCACTTCTCTCTATTTACCATTCTATCACATATGTATATATTGTGTTGGGGTGTGTTTGTGTGTGTATGTGTGTGTCTGGGTGTATGCGATGGTAGCTGTTGTTGTGCGTGAATAACTGAAACGGTTGAAATGAATAATGAAATGCAGAGAGAATGTGAAAAATAAAGAACGAAAAATACAAAGGGCCGAGTTTAAAATAAATATATATATATATAGATATATTGTGATGTAGATAGAGAAGAGACAACGATAGTTATAGCGATGCTTTTGAGTATATATGTTTATGTGTATGTATATTATATGGCTTCTATGGCTTCCGCTACGACAAAACCAACGTCGATCGCCTTATGCCGTCGATCGTTTTGTTAGTGTGCCATCAAACACTATTGGTATATATATTCGTTTATACGTATTAGAGCATAGGTACTTATCGAACTATACATGGTTGATGTTTGTTGTCAATTGTCTCTTGTCAATATTTGTCAACATATTGCATAAATGATATAATACATTTATCCAGGCTAACTGCACAGTTTTATTATTTAATTATCATATATAAATAGGCAAAAGTGAATAAAATTCTATATTTATCAATGTATTTTACATGTAAATATTTAAATAATGATTATTAATTTATATTTTTATTGTGTGTTGCAGAAGATTTGGATGATGACAATCACACAGATGAACGGCTACATCGTGGTGGACGAAGTCCATCATCTGGTGATGAAGTTCACGATGATATTGGTGATATTGATGATGTGGCGGATGGTGATGACGGTGAATCACCGGGTTCTGGTGGTGGTGGTAGTGGTGGTGCTATTCACGGATCATCAACGAATGGTAGTGGAAATCAAGGTGTGCAAGTTGGCATTAATGGCCAGGATTCAAATAATATTAAACGTAAAAAGAAAACGCGCACGGTATTTTCACGCTCACAAGTATTCCAATTGGAAACAACATTTGAAATGAAACGCTATTTATCATCGTCAGAGCGTGCGTCATTGGCCGCGTCATTGAGATTAACCGAGACCCAAGTGAAAATATGGTTTCAAAATCGTCGCAATAAGTGGAAGCGTCAATTGGCAGCTGAAATTGAAGCGTCGAGTATGGCTCATGCGGCACAGCGGCTGGTACGCGTGCCAATACTCTATCATGAGTCGAGCGCAACAAACAATTCAGTTGTGGCAACGTCAGTTGGTAGTGGAGTACAGCAGACAAATGCCAATTCATCATTGACATCAAATACGGGTGGGCCACATTCGGTTGGTGTTGGTACATCGTGTGTACCTTGCACAACAGCACCGCCATTATTCTATTCCGCTCATCATTCACATCACCATCATCATCATCCACCCCATGTGCAAGCACACACTCTATTACCCCATCAAGTACATCCTCAACCACCACCACCACCTCCACCTCCGCCCAATTCCCAAGCCCAATCATCGCAATAACCTTACGTTATTCCATATCATTCCAACGTCCACTATCCGCAATTTCTCGCTGCGCCGTGATGATAAAAGAAAAATTAAAAAACAAAAAAAAAGCAGCAAACATTTTAATGATTAAGTAATAAATAAATGAAGCGAAAATTTTTTTGTCACGACGACAACGATGACAATGTTATTATGATAATGGTGAATAAAATTGTGAATAAATTAAGTGTTGAAGAAGAAGAAACAATAAATGAAACAGAAGAAGAGGAGAAAAAAAAAAACACGTGGTTTCCATGAGAAATATATATATATATAGATATATATATATACAATTATTGCAAATGAACGTGAATTTTATTATAATTGTAATAATTATGGTAAATAAATTATTAATGATGAATGGATAAATGAATTGTGACACGTGTCAATGCATCGCATGTACTCTAGCGAATATTAAAAAAGAAAAGAGGAAAAAAACAAATTGAAGAAGCAGAAGAAAAATTAACCAATTCGTACTTTGCCCAAAATTGTTTTAATTATTATCAATAACAAATGAATAAAGTGACGATGCTACACGTGTCAATATACGCGCATACATATTTGCTTTCAATTTTTTTTTCTTTTAAAAAATTCACCAAAAACCAAATATATATATATATATATATAAAACATAAATATATGTGATATGCTTTTAATACATTATTTTTTCGCTCGAGTGCACTGCTAAAAGTGGTTTTCATTTTATATATACATATATATCAAGTCAATGTAATTTTCTACAATACCTCGCGTGCATATACATTCTCATTTACTCTCTGTGGTATTTTTTATTTTTTTTTTTTAATCTACCCACATTCATTTTCCTCATTGACACTATTCGGTGTTGACTGTAGCGAATAGCAGACCACAAGGGAGCACACGACAATGCAAATAGCGAAAAGTCCATGCACTCACTTCGTTTTATCTATATATATATATATATACCTACCTACATATATATTTATATATACATATGTATATAAACACTGTACTATTGAATCGGCGTGAGTAAGTACACTTGCACGCGGCACAATCTAAGTATGTGCACTTCAATCATCATTCTCACGCTTCGTTGCGCGCCATTGCACCTTCGCTTTTCGTTTATTTATTATTATTATTTTTTTTTTTTCCTCATTCTTTCGATGCGCCTGTGATCTCGGAGAGTGAGAAAACCTTTCATTCTATCCCACTATTTCTCTATCTTCCTTTGCCGCCTTCAATTTTTTTTTTTTTCGTCCCCGCCGCACCTTCATGATGGCGTTATATTTGTCTTCTACTACGATATATGTTTTTTTTTTTATTTTTTTTTGTCGAACGGTGTCGCGTAACCTCTTGGTGGCACCTGGGAGTTGTCGGTGGGCGAGAATCACAAGCAGAAAATATACTTGTACATATATATATATATATATATATATATATATATATACCCTGCCTTGTCTTCCTCGTATTATATACGTATACAATCTCGCCCGAATCTTTTTTGCATCCCTCACACACAGTGCTTATATATTATTCCTTTACTATAAATTGTTGAGTTGCGTTCATAATACACACATTTATATATCATTTTGTTACACTGATTTTTCTTTTTTTTTTTTTACTATTATTTATTTATTTATTTTTTTTTCTCTTTTATATTTTTTCGTTCATTGACTTGTTTTTATTGAGATATAAAGTTTATTTATTATTTCTTGTATCCCCTATTCACAATATATAATTTCACTTTTTATCCAATCAATATTTTTTATTCATTTTCTCCTTTTATTTCACGATTTTATTTTCAATAAATGATAATCGATAAAATGAAATAAAAACCTTTTGATTGTATCATTTCAAGTTACATTATTGCTACATCATCCCATCATTATCTACTGTGTTTTCGAATTATATTATAATACTGAGCTATGGAATATTTTTAACGATCATGTATACTTGTGATTGTTGAGTAGAAAATTCAATGGGGAAGTGAAGAAAGGTGTCCGCCAACACCATCATCAGGTATCAAATTTGCTATGGATCGAAAGTTTCCCGGTCACACATTATTATTGTTATCCCCTGGCAATCTGGAGTCGAATTGCGGGCTCTTTACTGCCATCGTTGTTACTTTACGCATCTACATATACAACAAATACACATACGACTGTATATATATATTGATATACGTGTTCTCCGCCCTCTTAGTATAAATGTGAATATATGTGTGTATGTATCGTGACCGGGAGTAATTTAACGCGCAAAGGGGATGACAATAGACTCAAGAGAGAGTACCATGTGCCCCCGCAGTGCGTTAGCGCCCCCTTTTATCCACCACCAGCCAACATTAATAGCTATACACGCCTGTGTAATGATCGTGTTACCGTTGTATTTGTCAAATCCCTCAGGTCAAAAGAAAAATCGCCTAATAACATGATGAGTCTCTTTCATATGTAATACAGGAATCGATCAGAGGAAAAAAAAAAAAATGAAGAAAATGTCTATATAGAATTACATTGGCGTGAATAATAAAATTGTGTATGGGCGGGATTTGTAAATATTATTGTATTGATTAAAATGGAGTAAATGAAAAAAAATAAATATATATATATATATATATATAATCCAGTGCTAATAAAAAAAAAAGAGTATTATATTGTATATAGTAGTTGATTGAATGGTAAAATATATGTATGAGGTATTTTATAATAAATCAGCAATTCATTGCGTGGTAAAAAAATTAATTTGTTATTTTTTATTTTTTTTATTGGGCCAAATATTGAAGCTGTTAATTTGATATAATTTTTCTTTATTAATTGCCCAAAAATACTTTGATAAAACTCTATATCAATATACAATTGAGGATTTGAATGGTGAAATGGTGGCTGACAATTAATATAAAACATATCGTCGTCATATTAAATAATAAATATATATATTATATATTGTATATAGAAGTAGTTGTAAATAATTTTGATATAGAGTTAATTGTCCTGACACGATGACAAATTAATCGGTTAATTAATTGAGCTCGCGGTGACTTCTTGATTAGGACAACAGCTGCAGGGCTATATACAAAGAGGGTTTAGATAACACGGTGGGTGCGCGCACACTGTCTCCTGTAACGTTCCAACTTTTTTTTTTCTCTCTGTTTATCTCTTTCACTACTATCCCATTTAATTTATCGTACCACTCCATTATCACGCCATGATCGTTTCAACGCCATTGAAATACAAGCTTGATAAAAGCCAAGAGGTTTTAAGATATATATACTCACACACACACACTTACCTATAAAGCAAGTCAAAATGATATATCCGTCATCTACATCATGACGTAAATTAATTAATCTAATGGAAATTATTTATTTTTTCCCTTTTCATTTTTTTTTTTTTTATTTATTTATTTTCATTTAAGAAATATCAATTATCGTTTATAGCAATAATGATCTGTTGGGGGATATTGGCGCCCTTCCTTCTCCGTTGATCCTGACCACGCACGTCGTTTACCATCACACAATGGACAACGAATAGAAAAAAAAAAAGAAAAAAAGAATAATAAATAAAATAAAAAAGAAAAAAGAAAAAAGAGGGAAAAAAAAACAGGGAGAATAATAACATACATACAATATACACAACAGGGCACAATTGGCGAATAAAAAAAATTATATATATATATATATATATATATAAGTGTATGTGTGTATGTACATTTGTATAAACCATTTCGTAGTCTCGCAGAGATCTACCGATGTGTGGCACTCCCCTGCTTCGCTACTGGTAAAACGGAAGCAATGAAGAGCGACGTAAATGTATGCGCTAGTGTGTGCGTGGTGTATCCAAGAGAGAGTGAGATATCGTGAGCGAGTCAATGGGTATAAGCACTAAGCACATAACTATGAAAGAAGTCGGGGGTTGGCGAATCGTCGCTAGATTAAAAAGAGGCTCCCTTTTCACTTGCTCTTTTATGATGCGCCTCACTCACTCACTCGCAACCCCACACGCACCATGTGCTCTTGCGCTACCAACAGCGATGCTATACACACATCACAGTCAACCTTCTCTGATGCTCTACAAACTTCCTCGCCATATATATATATATATTCACATTCAATATTCTCGCGACCGTCTGCTCTGAAAAAGCAATTCGATCTGGCCGGTAGGTAGAACACGCTTCAAGCCTCACCCTTTTCTCTCTTTTCTTTTTTTTTTTTTTTTTTACTCTTTGCTTATTCGCGATACACGTCACAGAGGAATAAAAAGCGAGAGGTGATATAATATGTATGCACAAATGGTTCTATTTTTTTTTTTCTTTATATATACGGATCATTTTATTGTGTCTATATAAATGTATATTGATAAAGGAATATATGTGTGTTTTGTAGAAACCGCGTATTCAAAAAGCATTTTTTCATGTTTATTTAGTTTGATAGTTAAAAAAAAAAGTTATATTTCGTAATTGTATATATATGGGTGTGTTTGTGTGTCTGTGTGTGTATATAGATGAATAGTTGTAAAAAGGATTCAGTCAATGGCACTGAACATTGCATTTGATTTCGTTTTTTCTTCTTTTCTTTTTCGTTCACTTTTGATTATTTAGTTATGTGATGATGTTTTTTTCTTTCTTTTAATTTTTCCATATTCACGATTATTTCCAATATCATTCATGAGTCACTCCAACCAATGCACATTCCCACATTTATATATATATATATATATATATATATATATAAATGCATATTTTTATCTTCTTTGTATATAAAAAAGCACAGCCCGCAGTCGGATTATTACGCAGAGTGCTCGCACAACCACCAACGGTGAAATATTATTTTTTACCTTTCTCCATAACCCGTTGTACATATTCCTTTTATTACTATTATTATTATTATTTATTATTATTTTGTTTTACTATTTACAGCTCATCCTATATATTTTTTTTTTTCGCTTTTACATTTTGTAGATGTGAATAAATGCGAAACTTTGTTTGTCAATCCAATTATATTTCACAAACAATTGGATGAATATTTGTAAATGTTCATTTTTCTCGTTTTTCTTACTTAACTCACTCGCGATAAATCAATTAATAATTTAAGAAAAAAAAAATTATAATTAAATATCCGAATATTATTCATACGAATTATAAATCCAATGTACAAATTCAACGCCGCCAATTTCAAAATTTATACAGTAAGTGAAAAACAAAAAAAAAATAAATAAATAAATAAATAATTAGAAAAATATCAAAGTCAAAGTTTCATGCACAGTGTTATATATATATATATATATATATAAATATATTTTTTCCGTATTTACAAAAAGGGAACGTGAACGTTTTTACATGAGCCAATAAATGAAGATAAATCCAATGGGAAACTCTGTATATGGAAACATATATGCTCACCCACATACCCACCACCCATACATACACATGTGTGGCAATGTAAAAAGCGAATGGTGGCTTTTGAACTTCACAATATAGACACATATCTGCGCTTTACTACCCAGATTAATTAATGAAACGCTTCGCATCCTTTTCCTCTTTGGCCTCACCATTCAAACGATGAGAAAGCAAGAGAAAAGGATTAACAACTTCGATACATAGATACAAGAGTGGCAGCCAATATAGAAAGGTATACATATATATATATATAAACATCATTGCGAGTTGTTCACTATCTTCCTTGCTCCATTCAACCCCATCATCGTTCACTATACACCTCCATTGGCTCACCCTTCACTTCCCTCTTCATAATCACTAAATATATCCATAAATTCAACAAACCCAATCGCAACATTAATTAATACTTCCACTCAATCGCCACAAATTATTAAATATCCAATTATTTTATTTACTTACATATAAATAATTATCTCATCATTATATTTTTATTATTCAATCAATGTTTAATAGTACAACAAGCGCAACAGTTACATCCTCAGTATTTTACTCACTTTGCTTTATTTATTTTTTTTTTTCTTTCATCTTCCTTTCCATTTTATTCGTATTTCAGAGATTAAACAGCGAGTCGAAGTACAAGCGAGTGAATGAAGATGTGAAAAAGCAATATATATATATATAGGAAAGGACAGAGAGAGAGAGAGTGAGTCGCTCCTATTCGCTACCGTTGGGAATTCTCAATCCAATCGACGCTTATCCAACAAGCACTCGTGCAAAAGCCATGTATGTGCAACGAATGTCCACTCATGTGAGCCACAAAACGTAACGCGTCCAACCGATTACAATTCCCCATTCTAATATATATATGTGGTCTTTGATAGCTCTTCTCAATACCACCATATACACAATGTCTTTTTCACTAATAGAGTCCGAGTAATATCCCAGTTGCTGGTGGTGCACTATATATATGTATTTGCACACATATATATTTATGTATCTGTGTATATAAAAGTACATACTCTTCATTGACCCCATCGTTCTACGGATAATCGACTGAAAATAACCCCTAGAGACATATAGTCACCCTTCATGATGGCTTTTACTCACTCACTCGAGTTCTTTTCGCGCACTGACGAACCAAAAGTCGACATATATGCATGTATGTTTCTATGTATGTGTGTATGTATGTATGGTGCATCTGTTGCCTTGCAGTGGAGCACCCAATGATGCTGGCGATTAGCGAGCAAGTACACTATATTATATTCGCCAAAGAGATGCCAAAATAGAAAATGAAAATAGAGTATAAAAGAAGAAGTAGTAAAGTCCCAGTGGGATATTGCCAATGTCATTTATCCATATATATATATATATATATATATATATATATATAAATAATATATTTTTTGTTTATATATATAGTGTGCATAATTTATAATTGATATTGTGATATATTTATCAAATAGTGATAGAATAGCGTGAAAAATATCACAAGTTTTTTTTCACAGTTGTAAATTTCCAATCTTTTCATGGTTTTTTTTTTTGCCACAACTTTCAATAATTAATATTTCACGATCGATAATCAGTTGCCATAGATAATTAATAATAAATTATATAACAATTGTTATATATCACATTCAATTACGTTATCTGGTGAATTCTGCAATATTTCTAAATATACAAAATGAATTATTTCAAATGGAACACACTGCATATGTCAAAGGCGTTTTTTTTTTATTATTACTACTCTTACTTATTATTTATATATATATCACTTATTATTTGAAGTTGACGCATGTATGTAAATTAATCAACAGTTATCAATCTTTATTACAGCTTTATGTATATAATTTTCTTTCTTTTTTTTTTCATTAAATAATATAGTGTGAATGTTGAAGAATTATAATATCTGTTAGTTTAATTAACTCTTTTAAAAATGTATGTGTATATATATATATATATATGTGCGTGTGGTTTTTAACTCTGATGAGTTCACTCATCCTCGTGAAACACTCCCGATTGTTATGAAATATGCGTGAGACGATAACGATCTACTACAGTAGCACTCCTCTCTACAATTTATATTTCTATATCTATCTATCTATCTACCTACACACACATATATATATATCGCTTTCGCCTTCTCTCTACGGTATAATCTTGCGCTATCTGTTGGAGCACGAAAGCGCTAAGCGACCAATAAGAAGGTAATAGCTAGGCCAGACGAGGAGAGGCATGGCGAAAGGGAGTAAAAGGGGAGGGAGAGAAGAAGCTTGAGTGGTGAATGAGAGAGGATGAACGTGGCAAAAGGGTGGCTCGTGCAATTATGGATTTTGAGTGACAGATGCTCGCCCGCCAGTCGCAAGATTAAAACAAGTAATCAAAGCTGTCTCTCCCTCTCTTTCTCTCTCTCTCTCTCTCTCTCACTGTCAGTCTTTCTCCCTCATTTCCTGACAAACTACCGCGACAGTTATACAGCCCATCCCTAGCTCTATAATAGCCGATTCATAATCGAAAAAGAAGAAAAGAAGAAAAAATAACTATCGATTAAGACTCATTTGAGAATTATCCACTTGTATTATATATATTTTTTTTTTGTGAATGTCTTGTATGTCCGTTTTTTCTTTTTTGCAATTCTTTCGTTGAGCTTTAAATATATTGGAGAACAAAATGTCGGATAATTTTGTTTATATCAAAATGATAATGCTTTGTGTTACTACGGTAAAGGTGATAAAAGTTGTCTGTTGGAGATCAAATATTTTTTACTCAATGTTGTCTTTATTTTTACTCACTTATTTTTACCGCACTATTGCCATCTTCATCTTCATTCTTTTTCTTTTCTTTGGATATATATATATATATATATATAGTTGGAAACTTGTGGCCGTCTTGCTCTGCCCACACACATCCATTTCATGGGTGTTTCATTCGACACAACAACATGGGCCATCTTACGGAGTTGCGAGCTTTCACATCAGCGTGATATACCGCGAAAAAACCCTACTTTTCACGAATGGAAAGGTGCGCAAAGAAAGTATATTTTGAGACGACGGCTCCCACCGGTTCCAACGACATGGGAAACGAAAAGAAACGAAGAAAAAAAGTCAAGAAAGACAGAACGATGTGACGGGAGTGAAAAAAAAAAAAAGTTCTAAGTATATATGTGATATGTATGGCCATGCCTATGTAAATGTATGTATATATATAATGATATCTGACTAGTAGCGAGCATCGCTCCAACCTCAAATATATATAAAACGTGAAGGTATCTTTCATCCGAAGATGAGAAAACTTTTTTGATACACTCGTTGCATAAAGTACAACGCAATAATATCTAATATCATTCGACCTCACTTTATTTTTTTCTCCACTGCCCCTTTTTGTTCATCCTCCAACCAGTTCCATCAAAACTTTATCAAACGTCACCACGACATTGATACATAAAAACATCTTTTTTGTTCTCGTCCTCACTCTCACAATCTTCGATATGAATAAATAACTAAACGAATAGAAGAGAAAAAAAAGTATATCCGTGTCAATTTGATGAGAAAAAAAAAATATTCCGTTAATGCGTTGAATATTCTTGAAAATATACTAGGCGATGGATTTAAATATAATATATATATATACATATATATCGGTCGGGTGTGCTTGGAATATGATTAGTCCTGAGAGACTACCATTCTCGACGACAGGATTGGATTTGGTGGAATATAAGAGAGGATGAGCCGTTTATCTCTGGCGTCGCTTTTCAGTTTTTCCTCCCCTTCATCATCTCTTTCTCACTCTCTCACTGCCATCGCTCATCTCCGGTTACTTTATCCCATCCTTCAGGGCGTTACCGGCATATTACTCCCTAGTTTCCATCTCTTGCTCACTCTCTTTATACCTTACCTTCCATACACACATTTCATATATATACATTTACTTTACTCGCTCACACAGTTTCTCTTCTCCACCCAAATAATAAGCTCCCTTCATCCCTGCAACGCCTGACTTTTCTTCACTCGCACAAATTTTTCACGAGTCGCTTTGAAGAACGTGAATCTCTTTCAATGTGATCTCTCTGACATTATATATACACGACCACAAGAAGTACAAGAGTAAAAAGGGAAGAGAGATAAATATAAAATTGCGCACTCATATTAATTTCTCCCTTGCCTCTTTTTCCCATTGCCAACACCGCGCCCCGTTCCCGTACTTGCAACTGTAAAGGTTTATATAGCTCATTGATTTCAAGTAGCACTCATCAACCCTCCAACTTTTTTTTTCTTCTTTTTTTATACGATATTATATACATCACGTACTTATATATACATATATATCGTATTTTCAAGAGCACTTGAAATTGAAATGCTGAAAGCGATTAAGGGTTTGGGTGTAAGTGCACTTAAATGTCTTCCATTTGCTAATGATAATTTTTGAATACTTACAACTACTGCCAACTTATTATTCAACTGTCACACGTGATTAGTCCAATGGTTTCCGCTTTAAAAATTACCGATAATAATTATTTTATCCAATTCACATATCATATTCAATATTATATATTGATAGAAAAAAATTGTTTTCTTTTATTTATCAATTTTTTTCCATTTTGCCATGTCGATCTTTTCAATCTTTTCCAATTAATTTCTTCGCTTTCAGTCCGCTATACAAATATAATGTCGGGATATCAAATATGTACTTGCATGGTTCCTTTGAGTTATAGCAGTAGGGTAGGACACAAATTCACAGAAGCGAGAGATAAAGACGAGGAGGATAATCCAAGAACGGTCTTTCAGTGACTCGATCCGCTGCTATTGCTTCCATCGCCACAAAGAATCAAATCAACCAGCACGAGATTGCTTGTGCCTCGCGATCTCTCTCTCTCTCTTTCTCTTTTTCACTCGCTATACATTTACCGATCCCTCTTCCACTTCATTCAAGCCAACGTGTACCCCACCGCTGTGCCCTTTGCGTCTGATTGAACTGAGCAAACCCTTCGTAAACACACCCCCATGGATCCCACTCACATCTTATATGATGCGCATTGTAAGAAAAATTATCGCAACTATATACAAAAACGTGCGTGCATTAAATGCACCATGGCGCACGTGCACTCCCACAACTCTACGAAACATATACAGATCACTATTCCGGCTTGCAAATTGCTCGCTTCAACACACTTCAGCCACGCGCTGATCAATTCATTGTATATATATATATATGTACTTCAGAATAATGAAAATGGGCACTATAAAAACAATGATTGTTGTTTATCGCATCGGCCATCAATTATAATTGTGTATTGTCATTTTATTTTTGTATTTTTCTCTCCATTGTCTTATAACACTGACCATTTATATATTGTAAACTATTATTATTTATTTATACATTATTATTAATTAATTAATTGACGGACTCAAAGTATTCCTTGCTGTCTTTTGGATTGGGTTTAATTGTTTTTGAATCCGGTTGCCAATTGGCGGGACAGACTTCGCCGTGTTTTTCAACAAATTGGAATGCCTTTATTAAACGCAATGTTTCATCGACACTTCGGCCAACTGGTAAATCATTTATACTTAGCTGTCGTAAAACACCGTCTTTATCGATGATAAATAAACCACGAAGTGCAATTCCAGGCTCGTCCAATAGTACACCATAATTTGCGGATATTTGCTTATTGAAATCACTCAAAAGTGGATAGCCCAAGTCACCGCCCAATCCACCCTGCTTTCTTGGTGTATTCAACCAAGCCAAGTGACTAAAGTGCGAGTCTGTTGATACACCAATTACTTCAGTGTTTAATGCTTTGAATTCGGATATTTTTTCACTGAATGCCACGAGCTCCGTGGGACATACAAAAGTACTAAAAAATAAATTTTATTTTGTATCAATTGGTATGTTATTGATTTTATTCTGTGGTGTTATATTTTTTTTGATAATTCTTCATTGGGTTTTCACTTACAAGTCCAAGGGATAGAAAAATAATATGACATATTTTCCACGATAATCCGATAATTTTATGTCCTTGAAGTCGCCATTAATTACTGCGGTACCGGCGAAATCCGGTGCTGGTTTTTGAATGTGTGGAAAACCAGCGAATTGTCTTGATGTCAATGAGAAATTTCGCGCAATTAATTGCGTTTGAATTAACGACGATGATGATGATGGAATCTAATTACATTCAATCAATATTAAAACAATTAAATTAATATGTATAACAAGAATAAAAAAACGTATTGCAACTATGTACTGGCCAATTGTCTTACCAAACTTTTTAATTTTGGACACAGATTTATCAAAATTCGTGACATTGTACCCTTTGCACTTTTACACTATCAAATTTGCAATTACAATTTTTGCTACAACTCTTGAAAATAAAGTGCCAATGAAATAGGTTATGCAATTATCAAATTAAACAGTGCGAACGACACAGACGACTTTGTTAAATAAAATTGATCGTCCGTTTGATCACAGTGGCATACAAAAACTATAACAATTATATCGGTGTTTTTTTTTAATAACAATTAGGAATGTAAATAAAAGACGTGTGTCACAAGGAGTTATCACACTTTTCACGATAATGTGTTCGAGTATTTTTAGTACCTAAATATGCCACAAGCCATTGACATTCAGAGATCCCTAGCGACGTATAACAAAAAAAAAAAAATAAGCAACGCACAATCTTTGATTACCGTATAATGGTAATACTCTGCACTACCGATTTATAAAAAAATTTCGCTTATAAATACAATATAAAGTATTCAATGTTGCTGTGTCTGCTATGTATTCGTGAAACAGTAATTCATGAACAGGTAGAAGAAGTACTTAACTATTGACAACTCTGAGGAAATGAACGTTCCTCTATTTCATATAGTGACAGTTGCCAATAGTCAAAATGGCCATAAAATATAATTCAGGTATTCCCAACTAGATGTCCATACATATATATGTCCTTCTTTGAAAAACATCATGGACTTCAGTGACTCCAGTTGAATTGAAATCGGTTCGGTGTCATTTATCAATTTTAAAACGCTGGTAGTCCAAAACTTGGAATATACAGGAAAGTGTGGGCTCAGTGTCTGCATAAGACACACCATCAATCATGTATGCCGCTGACGATGGTGAGCAATTATTCATTAATTTTTTTTTTTTCTATTAAAAAATGGAGTGGCGTCATTGAAACTCCATCTTGTGTTTAACCTCACAAAATAGCCGGGAATGTAATTGGAGTATTGCAATAATAATTGAAATTTTTCTCTAGATCAATATGTGGTGGAGGAAGATCAGGAGATTTCATCAAAAATGTGGCAAGAGGCATGTTGGATTGTTATCAATGCATATTTTGATGAGAAAGGTCTTGTTAGGCAGCAACTCGACAGTTTTGATGAATTCATTGAAATGTCGGTTCAACGTATTGTCGAGGATTCACCACAAATTGATCTACAGGCTGAAGCCCAACATACATCGGGCGATATTGAAACACCAATACGACATTTATTAAAATTTGAACAAATTTATTTGTCAAAACCGACGCATTGGGAGAAAGACGGTGCACCATCGCCAATGATGCCTAACGAAGCTCGCCTAAGAAATTTAACTTATTCAGCGCCATTATATGTTGATATTGCAAAGTCAATTTGTAAAAATAATGAAGATCGCATTGAGACACAGCATCAAAAAACTTTTATCGGTAAAATACCAATTATGTTGAGATCGCGATATTGTTTATTGGCTGGATTGTCTGATCGTGATTTAACTGAATTGAATGAGTGTCCATTGGATCCTGGTGGTTATTTTATTATTAATGGCTCGGAGAAAGTATTAATTGCTCAAGAAAAAATGGCAACAAATACTGTATATGTATTCAGTATGAAGGATGGAAAATATGCGTTTAAAGCTGAAATTCGTTCGTGTTTGGAGCACAGCTCGCGACCAACATCAACACTGTGGATTAATATGATGGCAAAGAGTGGTGCAAGCGTAAAAAAATCCGCAATTGGCCAACGCATTGTTGCTATTTTGCCTTATGTCAAACAAGAAATTCCAATAATGGTTGTATTTAGAGCATTGGGTTTTGTCGCCGATCGTGACATTCTCGAGCACATTATTTATGATTTTGACGATCCAGAAATGATGGAAATGGTGAAACCATCATTGGACGAAGCTTTTGTAGTGCAAGAGCAAACAGTTGCATTGAATTTTATTGGAACTCGCGCATCAAAACCCGGTGTTACCAAAGAGAAACGTGTGAAGTATGCCCGTGAAATTTTACAAAAAGAAACATTACCGCATGTGGGCATTAGTGATTTTTGCGAAACAAAAAAAGCGTATTTCCTTGGTTATATGGTGCATCGATTGCTCTCCGCCTCATTGGGTCGAAGAGAATTGGACGATCGCGATCATTATGGAAATAAACGTTTAGACTTGGCCGGACCGCTATTGGCATTTTTATTCCGTGGATTATTCAAGACTTTAACGAAAGAAGTGCGAATGTATGCCCAAAGATTTATCGATCGTGGAAAAGATTTCAATCTTGATTTATCCATCAAGACAAAAATAATCACTGACGGTTTGAAATATTCATTGGCTACTGGCAATTGGGGTGATCAGAAAAAAGCACATCAAGCAAGAGCTGGTGTGTCTCAGGTATTGAATCGTTTGACGTTTGCATCGACATTGTCGCATTTACGACGTGTAAATTCACCAATTGGTCGTGACGGTAAATTGGCAAAACCACGTCAACTTCACAATACACTTTGGGGAATGCTGTGTCCAGCTGAAACACCCGAAGGCGCTGCAGTAGGTTTGGTAAAGAATCTTGCATTAATGGCATACATCAGTGTTGGCTCACAACCATCGCCAATTCTTGAATTTTTGGAGGAATGGTCTATGGAGAATTTGGAGGAGATAGCGCCCAGTGCAATTGCCGATGCTACAAAAATATTTGTGAATGGCTGTTGGGTAGGTATACATCGTGATCCAGATCAATTGATGGCCACATTAAGAAAATTACGACGTCAAATGGACATTATTGTGTCTGAGGTGTCGATGATTCGCGATATCAGAGACAGAGAGATTAGAATTTATACTGATGCCGGAAGAATTAGTCGGCCATTATTAATTGTTGAAGGGCAAAATTTACTCCTGAAAAAAACTCACATTTCACAACTTAAAGAGAGAGATTATAAAAATGACGGATGGCAGGGTTTAGTAAGTAGCGGTGTTGTCGAATATATTGACACGCTTGAGGAGGAGACGGTAATGATTGCAATGTCACCTGATGATTTACGACAGGAAAAGGAATATGCTTACTGTACCACTTATACACATTGTGAAATTCATCCAGCCATGATTTTAGGCGTTTGCGCATCAATTATTCCATTTCCCGATCACAATCAAAGTCCAAGGAATACTTATCAAAGTGCTATGGGAAAACAGGCCATGGGTGTTTATATTACGAATTTTCATGTGAGAATGGACACGTTGGCCCATGTGTTGTATTATCCGCACAAACCATTAGTTACAACGAGATCAATGGAGTATTTGCGATTCAGAGAATTGCCCGCTGGTATCAATAGCATTGTCGCTATTTTGTGTTACACCGGTTACAATCAAGAGGACAGTGTTATTTTAAATGCCAGCGCTGTTGAGAGAGGTTTCTTCCGTTCGGTATTTTATCGCTCGTACAAAGATGCCGAGTCAAAACGCGTTGGCGATCAAGAGGAACAATTTGAAAAGCCAACAAGACAAACTTGTCAAGGAATGCGCAATGCCATTTACGAAAAATTGGATGACGATGGAATTATTGCACCGGGTATTCGTGTGTCGGGCGATGATGTTGTAATTGGAAAGACAATTACATTACCGGAGACTGATGATGAGCTTGACAGTACTACAAAACGATTTACTAAACGCGATGCGTCAACATTTTTGCGTAATAGTGAAACAGGAATTGTTGATCAAGTGATGTTGACTTTAAACAGTGAAGGTTATAAATTTTGTAAAATTCGCGTACGTAGTGTGCGTATTCCACAAATTGGTGATAAATTTGCGTCACGCCATGGGCAAAAAGGAACGTGTGGTATTCAGTATCGTCAAGAGGACATGCCATTCTCATGTGAAGGTCTCACACCAGATATTATTATCAATCCTCATGCTATCCCGTCACGTATGACAATTGGTCACTTGATCGAGTGTATTCAAGGAAAAGTATCAGCGAATAAAGGCGAAATTGGTGATGCTACGCCATTTAATGATGCTGTGAATGTACAAAAAATTTCTACACTCCTGCAAGAGTATGGATATCAATTGAGAGGCAATGAAGTTATGTACAATGGGCATACAGGTCGTAAAATTAATGCTCAAGTATTTTTGGGACCGACTTATTATCAGCGATTGAAGCATATGGTGGATGATAAAATTCACAGTCGTGCCCGAGGTCCCGTACAAATTTTAGTTAGACAGCCAATGGAGGGTCGTGCCAGGTAAGCAAAAATAAATTCATTGCCACGAATATTTCTCAGATATTCTACGAAATATTAATTCTGCTTCTCTGTTTCAATCAGGGATGGTGGTCTACGTTTTGGTGAAATGGAACGTGATTGTCAAATATCTCACGGTGCAGCACAATTTTTACGCGAACGTCTGTTTGAAGTATCCGATCCATATCGCATTCACATTTGCAATTTCTGCGGACTTATTGCCATAGCAAATTTACGAAATAATACATTTGAGTGCAAGGGTTGCAAAAATAAAACCCAAATATCACAAATAAAATTGCCATATGCGGCAAAATTACTATTCCAGGAATTAATGGCAATGAATATTGCACCTCGTCTCATGGTAACTTAAACTATTTTTTTTAAACGTCAATATATTAAGATGTAAATAAATAATAAAACAGCTGTAATGTTCAATAAAAACATTAGGAATTTTTTTTATTTAAATTCATTATTTTACGTTTTGCTCCCGCTATCTTGCGCGGCTTCGTATTTTGCATAGCTTATATCTAAAAGACAAAATGTTGAGCGGCATTGTGGACAACTACTTTTACGCTGGAGAAAATCATCGTCTTGATCAGTTTCACCAGCAGTTGATCTTGCTATATACCTAAAATAAATTTATATATTTATTATGCCTTCATATATTTTACAATGAAATTGTTGAATTAATCCAAACCATTTCACTAAACAATCCACACAAGATCTAGGTGGACAATTGCAACTTTTACAAGCTGGCAAATCATCTCGAGTTGAATTATCCCCACAACGTTTAATAAGTTTAATATTCGATGTGGCATTGATACAAACTGCACATTTTTCCAATTCCTAAAATTGAATTATAATTAAAAATACAATTGTTGGAAGTCCAATTAAAATTCAAGCTCAATAAATTATCATACTTCGTGTGATATATACACAGGATTGTCCGCTATTACTTCTTTTATCCAGTCCATACACAATTCCTTTACAGTTTTTGGAAATGCACATGTTGGCATTGTCGATATTGGCATGACCACTTTTCCCGTAAAATTTTCCATATCATTGAAATTTAATCGTATTGTAAAATTTCTTCCACCAGGTTGTCGTGTAACCACCTAAATTTTATACCAAAATTTACACAAAAATAACTGAATAAATTTATTTAACAATTGAATAATTAAATATTATATATATATATATATTGAATAGTCAATCCATGAATAAATTACCCGATATTTTGCGTACACAGTGCTTATATTAAAACTTGTTGCAGTGGTAGATGGATAAATATTAACTTTATAACCGACAAGATTGGAATTAGGTTGGTATGCTATATCCAATCGATAGGGTGATACTTGTACAATCCAATTATCCGTAACAACAATTTTAGTAGTTGTATTTGTTGATATTTGCAATTTAGAAATACTAAAAATCATTTTAAAGAATTATTTTAAATTGTTGGGGGGGGATTTTCATTAGTCAATTGCTCGTCGAAATATTCAACTCGAAAATTACCTCCTAAATTCTCTATTTACACTGGACGCAACGTTCAACCATGTACGATTGACATTGCCAGCGCAATAAATATCTAAACATTTAGCTATTGGATGCTTGGCCCAATTATTCTTTGACCACATCAACACTTTGTATAATGTGTATATAGGTCCAACTAAGGCACAAAGACATAGTGTCAACCACAATGGATTTTCCGCGCCAATTAATAATTGCACAGCATCAATATGACCCCGAATCGCCAAACCCACAACATAACCTTAAAAAAAAAAGTATCAAATAGCATTTAAATGGAAAAAAAAATTTATTCACATCTATTATATATTTACAATACTCAATATAAATGTTTATAATAATAATAATAATATTAATGAATAGATTACTACCAAATGGAAGCAGTGAGTGAACCATTAGTGTCACAATACTTCGTTTAATATGGTATTGAATGAAGTTATCCAATTCTTGTCCTAACCAAGGTGAAAATAATTCGCATATTGTAAAACCCATCGAAACAAATTCTTTTGGCGGATACAATAAACCAACAGTGAATAATCCGTAAAAAACAGTGTATGCAAATAAATCCGTCATATTTGTGCGTTAACTTATTTGCAAATCAACATATACACTGAGTGAAACGTGTCACTTCATCTGTCACTGCCTAGGCCCCATTGGCCAATGCAATCTCAGTATACATATATATATATATATGTATATATTGATACATTCCCACCGTCATGATTATCTTCCACTCTCTCGCGCATATTTAAATATAAATATCTTCAAATACGATGAATTTCACAAGTGCTCGAATATTTCAATGGCAATTTGCCCTCTTTTCATATTAATGATACCGCAAATACATTGTTAATAAAAATAATGTATTGTCAATTAAAAATTGAGCACCACTCAATGTTTTAATTATTTTTTGTGCTTTACCCAATTGCGCTTTCTCCAATGGTGTCATTGACATTTCAATCTGCAATATTGAATAATTGAAATAGTGAAAATATACATATATAAATAAACAGTATTGAATTGAATTATACCTCTTGCAATTGCTCTTCAGTACCGCCACGTTCCTGTAAATTACTGATAAGTGTTTGTATACGTAATTCCTTATCCATCATACGCCTATTTATTATTGATTCGTGATCACGTCTATGGAGTGTATTGTACAGTGCATGACAGCAACGTTCTACTTGCATACGTACAACTTGATTTAAATCAATGTAGAATAAATAAAAGACCTTTGATGGTCCCGATGTCACACCTGTTTTTTTCAATTCTTGTGTTTTTAAATAATTTTCTTGAAGCAATGCATAGGTTAGATGTTTCGTTTCTTTTGCTGGTATCAATGACAATTGTTGTATTTCTTCCTGATCAATATACTTTTTCGTACGTACCAATCTGCAATAAATAATTTTAAATCAAATTAAAATATGTTTATATCGATTAGATAATTGGTAATAAAAAATATATCAACCTACCTGAATATTCTCGCGGCCTTTGAACCGAATCTTTCACAAATAATATTTGCTATTGTTGCCCATGCCAATTCTTCAAATGTTCTTTTTACATCAATACTAAATTGTCCGCCACCAGAATCACCAACGCGTTTTAAAAATTGTGCCGGATCATCGACTATATATAAACAATGCAATATAAAAAAAATTTCGGAGACATTGAAATGTTAAATTACATAATTTTTTACGTATAAATAAATTTAATAACAATATTGCGTACCAATAATTTGTAAATATTGATCGAGATATTGCGTAAGCTTTTGTGAATTTAATTTTTTAATTTCGGTTTTTATTTCATGAAATGGAATTGGATTTGATGTGTGTTCCCATGATGCTGTTCGCATATACATAAGAAATATCATCTGTCGCATAAGTTCACCGGCATTTTCATCCACCATTCTCGATACAGCTTCCACAATAATGTTATCTCTGAAAATCTAATCTTGAATAAAAAAAGTTAACACACATTAACAGTTTATTATTTAAATGATATTCAATAATATACCTGAGATCTTGCGTTAATCTGTCAATATTCACACGCCAATAAATTTTACTGTCACCGGCATCACCATTGTTACCTTCAATCACTTTTCTAATATCATTAACATTTAATTCAGGCACATCATAAGCATTATTATCCACAATAGCATTTCCATGCTCATCTGGTATTGTATATCTTATTAAAAATTGGTTTTTAACAAGCAATTGAAATTTTTCCTTCAATAATGCAATTGATGTTTCATGAATTGCTGAATTTTGTGTCAATCTTGAAAATGTTTTTATTATTAATTGTGACGCAGTTTCATATCCACTCTTTAATGTTTCTTCAAGAATTATTTCACCTTCATCACCAGTACAATTTTTCACAAATAACATAAATCTACAACAATTGATGAATTATAATTACAAGTAAAATATATATATATATATATATATAATTAAATTGTAAATATATTGTAGCAGTTACCTTGGATATCGTAAAATTGTTATTACTCTTTCCGCATCCAATTTGTACTGTACACCTTTTTCACTTTGCAAATGTACTACCAAACCAAATTTAATTAAAACACACAATGACTCTCGTACTTTTTCCAATGGTAAACTGACAGTCATACATATAAATGACAATTTTTGTGGGCCATTATTGAATAAAGTTTCAGCGACTTTTTCAACAGACGATCCAAAATGTTGCAATAATATTGTAGAACATAATTTTCCATAATAATAAGCCATATTTCACTTTAAAATCATTCATATACATTCAACAGTATGTACGAATGAGGTTATAGCGTCTATAATCGTGCAAACATCGCACATGTTTGAAAAATTATTGGTGTAAACAGACCTTTATGATTTCGAATGCATTGTATTCGTGTCACAATTCCTATTGGACTGTGAAAGTCAATGGAAAACTCAAATTTAAAATATATCGCTGGTATAAGAAAACCGCCATTCAAATACGCAATCGCCATTGGACATTTAGAGATGATGATGTAATTGATTGGTGAACAAACATTGAATATTAATAAGAGAGTTTTCATGACAGCGATTTTATTTGCATCACACACACTCACAAATGTTACACCAATCCAAACGTATAAAAGTGTATTTTGGCTTATTCATATTATATATGTATTTATTATTGCCGAGTGTGACGATGAGGTGTAAAAGGTTGGAATCGGCGCGAGAATTTTTCCAACGCATTTTGGTATTGTCTTTAATATCAATATTATCAATTGCTGAGTGAAAAAAGTTGCAATGATTGATTTATAATTATATTAAACAATAATATTATCAATTGTAATGAATTATTGAAATTAATTTGGCGTATTGTGTTCGATACATAACGAGAGATAGTGAAGCAATCGTATGTTTGGTTAAGAAATAAAGAATTTATTTTCACATACGTTTTTGTGATATATAAAGTTATAAATTTATTATAAAATCATGTGGGATTGGGGTAATTGTACACCTGAACGTAGAAAAATACTTGGTGAATTGAGCAATATGAAGTCTGAGCCCATTTCACCCACCGCCAATTTACGATTACTCACTTCATTGGCATCAAATCTTAAGAATGCTGCCGACCATGCCAATTGTCAAAATAATATTCAGATCGATGATTCTCCGGCAGTGCCATCAAGCTCCATGGCATTAAAATTATTGCCGAGGAAACAAAAGTCACTTGGATTATTGTGTAACAAGTGAGAAATACTACAATTTTTATTCATTTTATTTCTACGTATTGGTCTATATTCATTAATGTCATTACTGTTGTCTCTTGCAGATTTTTAAATTTATATCCATTAGATATAAATGATGGCAGTCCACAAGAAATTTCTCTGGATGGCACTGCCAAAATTCTTGGAACGGAAAAACGAAGAATATACGATATTATAAATGTTTTAGAAAGTTTGGAGATGGCATCTAAAGCAGGAAAAAATCGTTATTTGTGGCATGGACAAAATGGATTAACAGCAACACTTGTAAGATTAAAATCCATGGCTATAAGACTTGGATTGAGAGAGCAAATACAAGAAATACAGAGAATTAGTAGAGCATATACTGGAGATTATGGCGATTCGTCGTCATGTAATAATGAATTTATAATGTCATTTGAGGAATTGCCAGATGATGAAATATATTGCGATACAGCTATAAAAGAGGACAAGAGTTTGGGAGCGATGTGTCAGAAATTTATCATGTTATTCCTTGTTTCTATGAAGGTACTCAATAAATATCCTAATCATCAACTCATAAATATATTTACTATATATATGATTTCAATTTTAGAATGGAGTAATAAATTTAGATATAGCAGCAAAAGTACTAATCATTGATATGGACAGTCAAACAGCTGAAATAGCTGATAATGCATCGAGATCACGTTTCAAGACAAAAGTACGTCGCTTATACGACATTGCGAATGTTTTAACGGCTATTGGATTAATTAAAAAGGTTGATATGAATGACAGAGTGATGAAAAAACCAGTTTTTAAATATATTGGACCGCATATTGATTCCGTGGACTTGGATGCCGGTAATGACGCAAATACAATTTCATTAAATTATAACATTGTTACGATTATTAATAATATAAAATTAATATTTGTAATTATACAGATACTCCAATTCGTGAAATACACAATTCACCGATAGGAATGTCAACGCCAAATAAACGCGCTCATACATTTCCACGTGCTATACGTGTTAATACTTTAATTAATGCGGGACATAAATCACTGTTGAATGATCCAACAAGTACTCCATTAACAGACAAACGTAAACCAAGAAAAAGAAAATTATTTGATACAGGTAACGAATTGTTGAAAATTTTTTATTTCTTCTATTTCAAATGTGAAATTGTTCCGATTAATTGAGTGGGATTTTTGTTACTGACAGATTCTTTGTTGACAAGGACTTACAGTTCACCGACACTTGAGGGTAAAAGTAATTCATTGGAGCGTCTAGACGATTCAATACTTCGTGTTGCCGAGATGGAACTTGAAAGACTGAATTCAAGTGAAGAATGCAAGCCGAAGGCATGCACAAAATTATTCACACGATACAATTCGGATTCATGTATTGCTAATACTAATCATACGCCACAGACTGAGAAAATAATTGAATCAGGTGGGACAATATCGGAATTAATTCCACATAAACCAATGTCAATCGCAAAAGTTCCTCTAATGATTATAAATAATAATAATGACAGTGTTGTTGGAGAACAAATGCATAATTGTAAAAATACGGGTTCGATTTTGTCGCAACAATCGAAAAAAATTAATCCAGTAATTGCTTCAGCACATGCTAATGCAGAATTACAACCGGTTAAAAAACGAATAATTAAATTATTACCAATTGGAAATATTACGACGTTAAATGCAATGCATCGAAGCAAAATAATTACGGAAAATGTATTGGCTAATGATACGTCGACAAATGGAAAAATTGCACGTTACAAAATAGAACCAAAAGTAAAACCGCCTAAAATAATTAGTCTCGCGAATTTTGATCCGAAAAAATTAATACCAATCAAGAGAAGTGATTTAAAATTATTGGCGCCGGGTAATCGAATAGCTGTGAGCAATGTAAATACATCAGGTACGGGCTATGCAATGCTGACACGTATTCAAGCACCAGTCGTATCACCGGGTGATACATTTAAAGCAATTAAGGTTGGTAATACGTTGCAGCTTGTTCCGATAAAAGATCAAAGTGTGGAGAAGTCTAATAATGAAAATATTGACAGTTAAAATTAAGAATCATGTGAAATAAAAGCATCATATCTATATACATATATATATACATATATATATTTATTAGATATTATTTACGTTGTGCCAATCTAATTGGACAATTCGAATGTGAATTCGAAGAAAAATATTTTATGGATAATCATCGATTCTATATTTAAAAATTAAAAGATGAAATTATATTCTATCATTGGTGTACATAAGATAAATAATTAATTTGACCAAAAAAAAAAAAAGTCGAGTTGTTATACTAATTGATAATAAATAATTGATTATGTCATGTTATTCAATATTATTATTTCATTATAAATTAACAAAAATTTATCAATTGATAAATTTATTGAAATACGTGAAAAATATTATAAACTTTATTTTATTTGTACATAAATACAAAATGGAGTATATAAAATTAGACGTGTGATTGATATTCCCTCAATTTGCATTCCGCTATTATTATTGCATTCCCAAATAATAATAACCCAGTTGCATTATAACAGAGAGAATATTTCTATGCCACACAATAAAATTGTGTGATTTGTTATGAATGCGCTGCAATAGAGCTGTGTTTTTTATTTTTTATTTTTTTTTTTCGTTTTGGTGAGCGAGCAGATGGCTGGATATATTTAACGTTGACTCAACAGCTAAATATTCCGCATCAGTGGAAATATTTTCCATACAATTGCGAATAAATAAAAGTCATTGCACAATTAAATGTGAATTGGTGCATGATGCTAGAGAACACCATCATCAAATATTTTGGCCGCGTTGCATCGAGTCTGACAAATGAACCTGAATATCATCACAGTGACAACGACAATAATCATAAACTGGATCACGCAATTATAACTCGACCTATATTCTTCAAAGAATTTTTAGAAAAGCAATTCAACCTTGAAAGCCACCACGCAAAAATTTATTTCATTTCATATTCATAAAAAAAAAGAAAAATTCATTAATTAAATTGACAGTCTATTATTATTTATATTTCATCTATTTATTTGTTTTGTTTACGAATGATTATTGAATGAATGATATTTCTGTTCACGAAATTTCATGGGAGAATACACAAAGATCTATATATTTATTCATGTTTAAAGTAATTTCACCAGTTGGATAAAATTAGATATGAATACTGTTGAGAAAAGCGGGTGAACAGAGACAGATACCTATGTAAGTCATTTCACATATTCAGTTGAACGTTGTGTGACGCTGCGTGGGTAGTGTAGTGTTGTTATATGTTGTTGGAGTATAAGAACCCACTGTCGACGGTCCCGATACTTCAGTTAACCCCCAGTGCTCGTCCAGGAACTGAAAAATAATGGCTCTTGAACGTCAAGTCCGCGCCAAGGTACGCAAACACATATCTATTCATTGTTTCCCATTCACTTATTCAACCTGTGTACAATTAATCGTGTAAACATATATATATATATATATATATATGTGTATACAGTGTACATTTAATTGAATCAAATGATATTTATTTATAAACGCAAGTGATATTTATGTATTGACTATAATTAATTTTGTTAATTAGACTTTGGCCAAGCGCGATCCTCAACAGGAGAAAGAGGCTCAAGAATGGATTGAAGCTGTTATTGGTAAAAAATTCCCAGCCAGTGAAGCCTTTGAGGATGTTATTCGTGATGGTCAAGTTCTCTGTGAACTCATGAACAAACTCGCTCCAGGATCAGTCCCAAAAATCAATACATCCGGTGGACAATTCAAAATGATGGAGAACATTAATATGTAAATAGCTATTTTAACATTAACATTTACATACATTACATAATAATTGAATTAATAAATTGTATTGATTGAATATAGGTTCCAAAAGGCAATGAAGGAATATGGAGTCGTGGACAATGATGTCTTCCAGACTGTTGACTTGTGGGAGAAAAAGGATATTGCACAAGTAGTGACGACTCTCTGTGCACTTGGTCGTACGGTTAGTCCAATAATTTATTTACATATTTACAAATAATAAATTAAATAATTTCCATAGATTCAGACAGTTCTTGTATTGATATTGTTTTTTTTTTGTATTTAAAGACATATTTGCATCCGGAGTGGAAGGGACCATATTTAGGACCAAAACCGTCTGAAGAATGCAAACGTGATTTCTCGGAGGAACAATTACGCGCTGGACAAACAATTGTTGGCCTCCAAGCTGGCTCCAATAAGGGTGCAAGTCAGGCCGGTCAAAATATCGGCGCTGGACGCAAAATCATTCTTGGAAAGTAAATTATATCGCGTGCTACAATTAATGCCATTGCATACTGTTATCATACAATAAATTATCATATCTTTTGTAACTTAATAATATAATTATTTCGTTATTATATACGTTATATTGATTATTTATTTATTTAGCTATTTACTCGTATTTATTAATATATTTTGTTTTTCCCCTCCCTTTATTTACATTTATATGAGTCTCTGATATAAATAAATATTACGAGGTATGGATTTAACCACGTATAGTATTTAAAATATAAATAAAATATATACAAGTTTTATGATGAAGATGAGGGTGGAGGATGTGATGACCTTGGGATTATTTATAAATATTCCAGTATATTCTGCAGCACCAGTCAAGGTCGTCAAATCAATGTGAAAATTACGACAATAAATGCATAGTAATGTAACACCAACTTATATTCACGATATATTAATAAATTTAAACCGAAAATAATAATTCATTGAATTATTTTGAATATATCAAAATAATCGTCTTTGTTTATTTTTGTATAATGATGCAATTATATGGGTGGTGGTTACGTTCTTGATGATATGCAATTTTCTTAAAGTAGCGCGACGACAATATGAGATTATGATTCGTCCAAAAATTGTGTAAAAGATAATGTTGTAGGCGTTTTATGAATTTGTCTTGTTGAAAATATACTGTTGTTTTTCAAATGTCACGCGGACGACATCAACAATATTTCTACTACTTGTCATTTAAAATACATGATGAGTATATTATACTTTCTCGATATATTTTTGTCCCATGCAGTACATTATTGAATTATTACAAATTATAATCAATGAACATCTATTGCCAGAAATGATATATATATTATCCATAAGAAACTGTCAATGGAGTTTGGGTGATATTTCCGATGATATTCTGAAATTTAATTCAATTTGTCATACATATTAAATTTGCATATTTCTCAAATCTAATTTTGTAAACATAATGATAATATTATAATATAATATAGCAGTAATAGTATAATTTTATATTGTCATCGTGGCATTAAGATATGACACATAACAGTTAAATTTTCCATACAATTGCTATAACATTTCCTTTATATTTATTTAACACTTTGGCATATCACATTGCATTAAATAATATTATGAATGTAACTTTATATACCAGTGTGATTAAAAGAAGATTTTATCATAATTTAATTAAAAACGAATAAAGCTGAATAAATTGCTTTTTATTCTCACATATACCTATGTATATATATATATTATTGATTATACTTTTTTTTAAATACTAATTAAAATTATATATAAATAATTGATACAAGAAACTCTGCCAGTATTTATTCTTACAATCGAAAATAAAATCACCGCCATTATCATCCGCGGATAATATTGACAATAATTAAATTGATATCATGCAAAGTGCGTCAGATTTTCTAATTGAAATCGATATACGCATTTATTAATATTATTATTGAGGAAATTTTTTGGCAGGTCAAACTCATCGGAATTGTCCAGGTAACTATTTGCCAAGTATGTTCCAATGTCTTTGGCAATAATATATCATTACTATTTTATCAATTATTATCATCATCGCCAATTGTTGATGACACGATAGTTAACAAAGTGGCCATTGCGTTTACAATTGTGTCAACTACTTTTTGTACAACGTATTTTATACATTTTGATTAGTTATATGAAATTTGAATATATTCATTGGCACGTGTGGTATCGTTTATAATAGTATAGGCATTTATTGCATGAATATGATGACGATAATGATGATGATGATGACAAAAGCAAATGAGCGGGCAAGTGAACAAAATTTGTCTTTGGTTCATGAATATGAGTCACTCGACTTTGGATAGAATCTATATATGTGTTATATGGTGGATCGACACTCGCTGCCAAGGAACCTACTCATTTATTTTCGTACTTATGCCATCGGGATCGCCCACACGTTTGTGTGCGAGGCCAATATTAATGTGATGGTGCTTTCCAAAAATCCACTTACAGTGTACGAGTTTAGATTAACTACACATAGATATGATACGCGTGTATATAATCGCAGATAACTATCGTTATGTCATCAAGTGAACATACATTCTTTCTCAAAACATTATTCACACATTCGTCATGAGACGTTGCACTATACGATGAGCAATTAATTGCAGTAGAAATTGCACAAAAATTATTTTAAACAGTGAATCAATTTACTATTATTAATATTTTTCTCTTTCATTTTTTATTTTTCGTTTATTCTTTTCAACATTTTCATATGACAAACAAATATTAAAAATAAATCCGTTTGTCGTCAATAACGTCGTAATCTGAGTCCGTATCTTATATACTAAACACGAAGATACTCCGTTTCCGACGGTTTCACAGCCTCGTATAAATATATATATATATATATATATATATATATAAACATACATTTTTTCATAATTTATATTTCGAATGATTTTCACGTGTACTGTCGCCCATTATCCTCAAAAAAAAATTCAAACGAGACACGAAATAAATAATTTTATTTGCAGTTTTTTTTTTTTTTTTTCATCTTGCCGAATAAACTTGCGATAAAATACGGCAAATAACTGTCTTGTACTAATCCGCCACACGAATTGTGACAGAATACTTAATTACATATAAATAGTTATTACATTGATAGTAGATAGACATATATATATATATCATGATAGAAAATGCTCTCAAGATTTCAAATGAGTCACCAGCGTGTGCAAGTTATGTCTCGAGGGCGTCTGCTAGTCACATGCTAAATTTGGTTACCTTAAAACGAGGATTGTATTACGCGCGTGGGATATATTCTAATATTTCTGCTTGTCTCTATGTTGTCGCACCACCAACAATTTC
>CAJUYH010000387.1:42882-112120 GCA_910591685.1 Galerucella tenella | reverse complement strand
TTTAGGTCTCAGTGAATGTCACCCCAAAAATCACACATACATACATAGCTAGATAGGAGAGGAAAGGCTATGTGGCTATGTGGCTATGTGGCTTCCAAAATGGGTATCCATTTAATACAAAAAAAAATTACTCATTGAATATTAATATTGAATTATGAAATTTTTAAAATATAAATGTAACAAAAAAATAACATAACAGTAATCCAATCCAGATAGGTACTTTGAAAGTTACGGCTGCCTATTAGATTTTGTGTAAATTGGAGTTAAAATAATTACTTGGACTACTGCACAGTTCCAACTTGCTATGTCAACAGACGATGAGAGAAGACCTGCCGGTATCTTTCTCATCCTTATTTAAAGACCATTCGAAATTTTAAATTTCGCGGTAAAATACCAACCCAGTTTTTGCTGGTAAGACATTACTTGATTATTAATCGTTTTTAAAATAATTTTAAATAGTCCGGCACTAGCGATATGATTTATTGCAATCGACTCATTAATTTTATGATTGCCAGTAAAAGTGAAGACGATATACTTTGAGACAAACTATAATATCCTACATCTTTCATTAACAATAGTTCTTTTTTGCTATTTCTAATAATAACAGAGATACAAGGGGTCGATATAATATAAATAACCATAAGCAGATATTTTTATTATAAAAGGTATCAAAAAATCCAGCATGTTTTTGTCGTATTCCAAGTTCTAATTATTTCATTAATAAAGAACGACTATGCGGACGGTAAATTTTTGCCACTATTAGTAAGATCGGTTGGAACGAGCTGGAATATTCAGTTAAAATACAATGAGTCGGTCGATAATAAATAACCTTATCTTTCACTTGTGTTCTTAATTACTACTTCAGCATAAAAATGCTAAACACCAGGTGAAATTTTAATATTTATTTATACATATATGTATAAAATAGAATATTATGTCGTTCACTAATTAATTTTTATTATTGCAATTCTTATATTCCAGTCGAGAAGGTAAAATGTGGGCTAATTGATTCGAAAATAATGGCAGCCACTTTAAAGTGAAATGAATTTTGTAAGAAGGGTGTGTCAAATCCGATAATACAATTTTGTAAGTGTGGGAGTTGGAAAAATTGCCAGTTTTTCAGTTACGAAAAATCTGTTTTTGAAAAAAGAATGCTTAATTGGAGCCTGTTGAGATGGCAGTTCAAATGCTGAAATACTGAATAGGTTGTGAAAGTGGACTTTTGCATTTTAAATATCTGGAAAATAGTGGGTGGCAAAAAAAATAACGAGAAAAGTTGAGTTGATACAAACTACTAACAATTTCTCCTAAGCTGGAATTCACTTATTGTTTATAACTAATTACGGGCTAATTACCACACAACCAAACTAGTATTATCAACCAATTAACAACTTTATTAACAATTTGCAAAAAGTTTTAAGGCGATTCCTAGCATTTTGGAATTATTTTTCGATATCAACAACTTTCTTAACAATTTGCAAAAAGTCCTAAGTCGATCCTAACATTTACGAATTATTTTTAGAAATCATGAAAATTTTTTATACCGATTAGAAGGTGCAAGGAGTTTCGAAATGTCGTATCGTGAGAGATATTAAATATAATTAGTTATAATATATATGGGCGCGTTTATGTCAACTAATCTCAAATTTTGAAGATAAATATAAAGGTTATGTTGAAAGAGATGTCAAAAAAAGAGACAAAAAGATTTAAGTTTGAAAGGTTTACATCTTCAAGGAAACATTTCTTTTCAAATATACAGTATATTCCAAAATATTGGTGTATGCAGAATATACTTGAAATTCGTCCCAAAAACTTGGGAGATGGTAGAGGGTGAAAGTATTGATAATACTTCATATAAAATGCCAATTTTAGAAGAATTAGACAGTACTAATTTAACAGGCAAACGACCATGTCACAGCGAATAATTAAATGAAATGCACGTAGAAACATTCCTAATCATAACTAAAAAATAAATGAATGGTAAAAAACTTCGAACTTTTATATAATAATTGCCCTAAAAAGAAGAAAAATAAATTTAAATTGAATCAAACCAATCAATTTAGTACATGTATTACACAATTTATTAAATTATATAAAAGCTTGTCAAGAGATTTGCATATTTTATAGGAAACATTTTCTCTCATAGACTTATAATAAGTATGTCAAGCAAGACTAGTTAGTTCAGAGGTAAATCTCGCGGCATGCTTTTATATCATTTAATAACTGGTGTAATACATGTACTAAATTGATTGGCTTGAGTTTATTTTCTTCTTTTTATGGCAATTAAATAAAATCTTGTTTTTAACAAGTTTTTCTTTTTCAATAATTCATTTGTTTCTCACCCTCACAAGTGTAGATGGATAACAAATATTCATATGAATTGAAAGTGAGTTTGCAGCATTCACTTTTTCAATAAAATGGTACAATAACGATTCACGAAATTCTGTAGCTTTGTTAGAATTAGTGGGTTTTTATTTTTGTTGCAAACTCCTGGTATACCAGTAGCTATGCTAGGACAGTTCGGCCTCATTTTCGCGTTTTTAACATGGTAAACTCCATAAAAAAATCTAAGGTTCGTTCTGGCAAATTTGGATCATTTTGGAGTGGGGGTAAATCTCAATCTGCGCATGTGCTACGTTATTTGGAAAATAAAGAATTGTATAGAGTAAGGTTGATGATATTCCACTTGATGTGTTTATACTTTGTTTAAATAATATAATTTAAGCTGAATGCACTCTTTTTTTTATACCTCTTTTTGCATCTAACAGTTATGAGTGCGAATAGCCATGTTCGTTAGATGAATTGTTACAGACGCGATGGTTGATGGTTCGCGCCCGGACTCTGGTGAAAATTTTTTCAATTTAAAATTTGGGTGATTTAGAGAGCGGATTGGCCTAAACATTTGGGGGTGGGCTAACGGTCCATTGACAAACCTCGTATACTGCTCGAAAAAGTTGATATCTGATGGTTGCATTCCAACTTTTGGATCATGCAGAACTTTTGATTAGGAATAGCCTTTTTCCATAAAAACACTAATAAAAAAGTTTTCCATATGGTTCCAACCTGAGTAGACACACTGTATATGAAAATATTTCTTAAATATAGTTCTACAGTATTGAAATAATTTATAATTTGCACTTGCTAGTATTGCACTTGTTTTCGTACTTTTATTCGAACTCCTGATATTGTTAACGTCTGTTGATATATTTTTTTAAACAGCCAATAGTGACCGGGATGACTCTGTTTAACATGCACCTTCTATAAATAAAATGGTATTTTGCTGAATTTGTAAAGAATTGCAATCAATAATGCAAAAAATGCATTCGTATTTTGAAATCGCTTATGCGGACATACAAAAATATGTTTATTTTGCCATATTTTATAATAATTATATCTTGAGCTCATTCTACACGTGACCACGACTACATTTGCCGTATCCAAATCGTCGGTAGACTGTTTGTGATATAACCACTTATTACTCGTGAAAATAATTCAAAAATAATCAACGATGCAATTTTGTGGTTTTCAGTGAAAAATTGCTGTTAAACTTTCATTACATTTTTACGTTTACTGAGGTAATAATATTTATATAGTTAGAATGTAGCTTTGATAACGTACTGGAGGTACCTATATTTGTAATTTAATTTTTTTATAAATGTATTTAAAATATTTTAAATGAATTTATTTGATTAATTTTATGTTGTTTGTTGCAGCTCATAATTTGTTCCATTCTGGTGTTGAGATGGACTCACAGCAACAACAGTTTTGTCTGAAATGGAACAGCTTCGGATCGAATTTAGCTACATCGTTTAGTAATTTATTCAAATCCGAAACTTTGGCAGATGTTACGCTGTTTTGTGACGGTAAGTTAAAGCAAAAAAAATTATTTATATTTCATAATTCACTTCTTAATATATTTGGATTAAGTTGAAAAAAACTACTAATAGACCAACATAAAAAGTAAAACCATATTTTCTGAATAAAAAACATGTAGACTCAAAAAAGATAATACATCCATTTTTATTTTTGAATTTTTTGCATTTTATAATAAAATATCAGTGATCCAATATGATATAACAACGTTATCAGCAGTTTTCTTGTACAGGGTGATTCATTGGGAAAGTGACATACGGTAACTGCAGATACGGGACACCCAGGCGATCTCAAAAACCCCATCATACTTGATGGGTATTTCTCAACCAAGATACTGGATGTTTGATCTATTTTGCTAAATTCTTTATTGGTCTGTAACTTTCTTACCGAATTGTATATTGTCTTGAAATTTGCACACGTATTTAAGGTATCCAACCGATCAATCTATTTAATATAAGAAAAATCCAGTTCCGGATTTAAAAAAATTAATAAATTACTCCGACCCCAAAACAACACCCTGTTTTTCAGATTTTTAAAAAATGAATACCATATTTGGAAAGTGCAGAAAAAAGTGAATCCAGTGATTTAGGTACTTGGCTTTTTTGGCAAATTTTGAGTTCAAATTGTTAAAGTTGTAAAATTTTCACCGAAAAAGCATCCATTCCATTTTTTTAATGATACGTTTTCAACGAGGTATAATTATTTTCATGTTTGTCCATTTATTGCCAGTTTTAACCTGAAATATTTCAAACATTTTTTCCTGACGTAGTTGTAGATGAATGGAATTTGTGGCAATAATTCATAGCTTTTAAATGAGTAAATATCTTCTGTAAGTTCCTTGTAGCATTACTTATTCTTTTTTCTCTTATTTTTTTGGGAATCAAACCACAATAATGTTTTTTATTTTTTATTTCGAAGTTTCGGTAGCGTTTCAACTACCGTTATCAAGATTAACTAGTAATGAAATCATTTTTGGTCCCTATCTGACACAACGAAAAAAATTTGACAATTAGACAATCAATAATATTTTGAAGTGCAAGACTTCAAAACTTTGTTGTCAAACTTTTTTAAGGTCCATTCATAGTAGATCACATCTCTGGTGAAATGTGAAATAAAATATTTCATTTTATGACATTCTAACGATATGATAGTCTACTAGAAGTGAAGTGAACGTTCCAGGAACGGTTTTTATTGGGAAAGCGGTTTTTTCGCTTATTTTGGAAATGTTAATAAAACGCGTTTGTTGTTACTCTTTTGTGTATGATTATTTTTGTTAAAAATCTATATATCATTATCCCAAAAAAAGTTACAGGCAAATAATTACCTTTTTTTCGCATTACGTTAATGCTAAACTGTCAACTAGCTGTACTATAATATAGAAGTGGATTTAAAAAATAAATAAACCGAATACGAAAACAATAGCATTATCAGTCATTGAGTTCACAAGGGTAATTCTGATCTGTTTAAAACGATACCAAGTGTTCATTTATGGTGTTTTGTATTATGATTGATTTAATTAAGTCGCTTAATAATAAAATATTGAAAAAAAAATTAACTTTAGAGGCTTACAGTGCCCTAACGAAAAAAGCAATGCACATATTTTATATGAAGTATTATTATTTTTTAGTCACTTTATTATATCCGAAGACTTTGGTATGGATTCCTGCTACACCCTGTATATTAAAAAATTAGATATATTTTAATAATTAATCTTCAGCAGAGATCGAATAAAGTCCAGGTTATATTTTCACTTTCATTTTCACTGAAATCAAATCCCTTGTATATGAAATACAGTAGTTCAAGGGTTTTTACATCAACATTCTTGACCCACTTTGATATTATTTTACATGATAAAGATTTAATATGAATTAATGTAGTACACATTTCGTTCTTAAGACGCCCACACTATTGTTTTAATATTTTATGCAAGAATACCCTACAGCTAGCGAGTAAAAATTTAGTGATTTTGAATTTGTGATTTTTTTCAAATGAGGACTTATTAAATCCGAAATTAATTCAGTTGAAACACAAAAAATTATTTGCTTACATTTTTTTAGTAACTTTCAAACTCCATATCTCAATAATTGCATTAGTTGCAGAAATAATTAATAAAGAAAATGTCAACTCATACTTCCTTTAAAAGATGTGCAGCTTCTTTTCCTTATAAAAATTTATTGAGAAATAGTAGTTTGTACAACTAGTACGCAAAGCGTCACTTTTCCCACGAGCGCAGAAGTTTGCGGCACGAGCCGTAAGGCGAGTGTCGCAAATCCAGCGAGCTAGAAAAGTGATTTGCGTACAAGTTGTACACAATATTTTTTCTACAACCATATTTATTAATGGAAGAAAAAATACAGTAATTTATATAGTTATTTTATTTAAATTTGAACAGAAAGAACTTACAATATGAAAATGAGTAGAAAAGTCAGTTGAATGAATAATTAATTGTCAAATTTGAACAATTTTGTATTATTATTATTTTGATCTTGGTTCATAATTCCTAAAATAATGCTCAATAGGTTCATGTTTTTATAATTAATAAATAATGAAATAAATAGTTTACTCACTTTTGGTTTAAATTTAAAAATTGTACACCAATAAGAAATTTACTATTAGGTTGAATTGTCAAAAAAAGTTGACAGGTCATAGGTAGCTTTGTTTGACATTTTGGTGCGGAAAAGTGCCATAGCGTACTTTTCGCATTACTTTTCCAACGGTAACCAAATTATTAAGAAAAGGCCTGGCCTGCTTTGCGTATAAAAATTTGTGTAGAAAAGAGTGTTTTGCATAGTGGTTGTAGGAAAAATAATTTTGAGAGGTAAGAAATAGTATATTAAGTACCAAGTGTCAAGAACGTAACTTTAGAAACGAGTGCCTTATGAAACGAATGACTAAAGATGCTTTTGACACTAGGCCCTTACTATACTTTTTCTACGCCCACAGAAAAAAAAAACATAATTATATTATATTATTTTAATTATATTCACAAAATGACAGACAAAAGATAAACGACATGTGGCTTTTCGTACTTTGAACACTAGAGTTTAAAGTGACGTTCTACAAATGTCAAACACTTAATTGTTTTAGACGCGGTTTTAGTGATGGAAGTAGAAAAAAGAATTTTGAATTGCTATTAAGACACTGAATTCATTATAATTTTCACATTCGTCTCTTAATAAAAACATCATCACAATATTATTTCATTTATACTCTCCTAAATTTATTTTTCTTGTATGTCATTTTTTAATGATTATTCTTGCTTCCTTTACATTTACTTCTTCTTTTTTTGTGTTTCCCAATAATTTTAATATTTGAACGCAACTTGATCCAAGTTTGTTGATACTCAAAAAATAAATTGTTATCAAACCGCAGTTATCTATCTATTGTGGTGTGTTTGGTTCCTACCTAAATTCAAGGATTTTTATTCACATTAAAATTGTTTGCACATCAACTGTCGATAAGATTAAACTTATGTTATATTAATCCTCTATAAAATTGATCTAAAGACTATTAATCGAATTGTTTAATCTTGTGGAATTTGCATTTTATTAGAGAGAAAAGATTAAGGGAAATTCCGTAATTTACAAAAAAAATTCAACTTGTTACATAAAAACATTGTTAATTCACTCTAGGAAATAGAATTGAGCAATAAAGTTATTAGTAAGGCATATATCGACAACAATTTTCCTGGGTAAAAGTGTTTTGTATCTCGAAACATTTATAAAAAAGTGAAAATATCTCTGGTTCTCATTTATACTAATAACCGCCATAACTTTTGAATAAATGAACCGATGTGGGAGGGATTTAGTTGTATAAACCTTGACTCGTTGATAACGATTCTGGTCAATCTTACATAAGTTCTTTAAATTCCCATTTTAAACTGGATTTTTTCCAATTGACCATTTCGAACAGCCAATTCTCTTAATTTCACAATTCAAAATGTAAGTTTGTTGCATTCAAACTTTTTTTCAATTTTGTTGAATTCTGCTAAATTAAAACTTTTACATGTTTTTTGTTGGAACTGTTCTACCATTAAACCGTTCATTCTATTCAATTTCATAGTTTAACCTGCAAATTCTGTTAAACATCATAGTTTAAACAGTAAATGCTCTTAAATTTTAATAAATTACACTATAATTTCTGTTGAATTCAATAATTTCAACTGTACTTCGGCTAAATTCCATAGTTTATAATTTAAATTTTGTTGAATTCTATATTTCAAACTGCTGTTTTATCATCTTTTAAACAGTGAATTCTGCTAAATTTCGTAAATTATAAAGTAATTTAAATAGTTTCACCAGTAAAGTCTTTTAGTTTCCATAGTTTAAACTATGAATTCTGTTGAATTTCACTATATAGGCATTCAATTTTATTAAATTTAATGGTTAAAACCGTAAATTATGTTAAAATTGATAGTTTGGTTCAATTCCACAGTTAAACTGTAAATTCTGTTCAATTCGATTGTTTAAATTGTACAGGCTATTAAATTTCGTAGCGTTACCTGCAAATTCTGTTTAATATCATAGTTTAACCAGTAAATTCTGTTAAATTTCATAAATTAGACTGAAATTTTTGGTGATTTTCATAGTTCTAGCTGTAATTCGGTTAAATTCCACAGTAAACTGTTAAATTCTGATACGCTTGTGAATACGTCTCACATACGTTGCATGTATGAATTTCCGAACATTTTTTAATTAAATAACCACAAAAGTAGCGAACAACATTATTTTTTAATAAATCATTTATCTGAAAGTCTTTAGGCATAGCAGTATTTGGTGAAAGAAATATTGTTGGAATAGCCTTTATTAAAAGAAGTTTTCTTTTATGAGGTTGCATGATCATGTCTGGTTCAAAGTGAGCACCACATAAACGATGACTACTATTGTATAAAGTTTTTATTTTTGGCATCAAGTCAGGCCTATCGCATGCTTCGAGTCAAACTTTAGCTTTGAAACAAAAACAACAAATTAAATCAATGCATGAAACTAATGCTCATAAATGTAATATGAAGATCAAATAATAAAGTATTATACTTTTCGTATGAAAATACAAACAGTTTCTCACTCTTCTGAATCCTTTGGAAAACGGTAAAATTTTTCATCACAATTATAATATTTATTGTTACATCCACGAAGGGCACAATAGATCTTTTAGGTCTCAGTGAATGTCACCCCAAAAATCACACATACATACATCCACGAACTACACATACACTACCCGCTTTCTTCTTTTTAATGGTATCCATTGCAAAAAATGCTTATAAACTATAAAAATAATACCAAAACCCCGTAAAAATATAAGCTGTAATAAATAATTTTATTCGCAAATTCACCACTGGCTCTTTGGTTGGATCGCAGCATAGCACTGGCCGCAGGATGAGATAATCATCAGAACGACGTTGTAGGTCACAGAGAGCTCGGCAGTGTAACGTAACGAGATAACATACTGGTTCGTTCCTATACTGTGGCTTAACTCTAGTTGTGTTAAATTCCCTGTATAAACCGCAAATTTTGTAGTTGTAGAATTTAATAGAAATCTGAGTACAAAACTGGAATTTAATGAAATTTTCAGATTAAATTCGAAAAGATGAAGATCATTGTTCACTTTAATCACTTGATCACACAACCAAAAGAAGCATATCTATAAAAAATTTGAAGTTGAATGCCCCAATTGCAATTTAATTGACAACACAAATTGTCTGATACCGTGGTGCCAGGATTAAGTCATTTATACAGTCTAAGTACACAGACTAAATCGCTATGCCTTGTCCAAACAGGTTAATTTTTATGAAGATTTTAATCAAATTTAATCTTTTTTTAATCTTAAACATGTGACCTTGACCTATTTTGACCAAAATCATCCACAATCAAATCAATAACTGTGATGTGTTGTAGGAAAAGGAGGCTTAGGTGTCAAAAAAATCATTTTTCACTTTTTTGCCGTACAAATACGATAAGAAAAAATTATTTTAAAGATAAAATATTTTTTTTTTAAATACAAAAAACATTATAATATGCAAGAAAAACATAGGCTTAGATGGACAACAATTTTCACGGGTAATTTTCTTCCATGAAACGTGAATAAATTTGATGTGGACAAAGAAAAGGAGGCTTAGAAGTGAAAAAATAATTTTTCACTTTTTTGTCTATTCGGTTAGATTATGTAACCCTCTTTTACATAATGAAAACCAGAAAGGCATTGTTTCCCAAAAAAATTACTAAAAGAAGAAAAACCTGAGTACAAAAACGAAAAGAAAAAATGATTTTAAAGATAAAAAAAATATAAAAATACAATAAACATTATTACGTGAAGAAATACATAAGCGTAGATGGACAACAATTTTTATGGTTAATGTTCTTCCATGAAACTTTAAGAAATTCAATGTGGTCTAAGAAAAGAAGGCTTAGATTTCAAAAAATTTTCACTTTTTTGCCGATTTGGATAGATTATGAAACCCTCTTACATAATGAAAACCAGAAAGGCATTATTTCTCAAAAAATTTACTAAATATGAAAAAAAATCTAAATGAAAAACTGATTTTATAGATAAAAAGCACAGTATTATACAATATGCCCCCCTAAGTTGGAATCATATGGAAAACTTTTTTATTATTAATTTCAGGAAGAAAAGTTATTTTTCATAAAAAGTTCTGCATTATCTAAAACCTGATATACACTCATAAAGTATCAAATTTTTTAGTCGTATACGAGGTTTGTCAAAAAATATTAGTTTCACTCAAGAGTAAAGTACCTTTAAAGTTGACAATATCGAAAAATGTTACTAAAAAATTTGATCAAAATTAAAAACTACGATTAAATATTTAATTACATTCATTTAGATTGAAACGTTTTTTATTTTATTTTTTACTAATGTTTATATTTTAAATCAACATTTTTATCTCTTGTGATTACGGAACACATGATAATTTTTCAGGTTTTCCATGTTTCTTAATAACTTTGCATTTAAAACGCGGAATAAGTGCATATTTTGCAAATAATAAAATACATTCAAACACTAAGTTATTAAATTAACATCATATTAATTTTAGAACAAACAAATTTAATTTTCACTTTTACTAATGCTTCGACATATCCAACTTTATTCAGTAACATTTTTTGACATCGTCAAATTCAAAGGTACTTTACGCTTGAGTAGAACTCATATTTTTTGACAAACCTCGTATACGACTGAAAAATTTGATATTTGATGACTGAATTCTAGGTTTTTGATAATGCTGAACTTTTTATGAAGAATAACTTTTTTTCCTAAAATTAATAATAAAAGAGTTTTCCATATGATTCCAACTTAGGGGGACATATTGCATACAAGAAAAACATTACTTAGTATTTTTCGTATTTTTCTTTATCGCCTTCTTCCTTAAGATCTTTTTGTGTGTTGAATATGGAGAAAATGGACATTGTTTCACGTCTGATTCAAGAACATCTCTCCACGTACCTTCGTCTTTCGTTTCTTTATTGCTAATTTTTTTTTGGGTACCTAATGGAGTCACAATATCTGCTCTACTTTTATTCGAAACTGAGCTGTGAAGATAAAATATACCACTGACGTTCCAAAGATAAATTGACTTTGTAATTTCAGGCATTTGACGATCGATAGGTTTTAATGAAAGATGGAGCGACTCCACGTCCTCACTGTCTGCAAATTTATTCCTTTTTTCCTGTACACAGTCTATACAAATTATAAAGTAATGAATTTGTGGTTTCCACCTTTAACAGCTGTTTTCTCGATAAATTGTTTCCACACGCAGACGTGGTCGCAAATATAAAATTCTACAACAGACATATGACATATAGATACTCGACAAATCAAATCTCCCACGCATCGATTCGAGTACATCTCTGGAATCTATCGTTGACACAAGAACGAACAAAATAAATAGATTGCACAAGAGCCAGTTAATATCTATTTGTAGATGTACAAAAACGAAGTGCATAACTCAACGAATTTGTGTCAGTAGGTCAAGTGCATAATAAAAATAAAAATGTCTCAACTGCGCCCGAGATACCTATGACGCGGAGGATTCGACAACCGGGCTAGCACCAGATGCGGATTTAACTGATATTTTGAAGGAACTAATAATAATTAAATTCTTTACTTTTTTTAAATTGGAATGTTAGTTAATGAATTCGGTAAAAATAACGTGGAAGATGATTGAAATTGTTTAGAAATTCCCTAGGGGAATAATAAACTTTAATTAAAAGAAAATATTTATAGATTTAAGTATTCTTATAAATGAAACTGTTTCTAATTAACTACACTATTTAATGAAAATGAAAATTCTAAGATACTTATTTTGATATTGACATAATTCATTCATACGTTTGGGTTGGGCTCAATATAGGCTCTGTATAGGCCACCAGTTTATCTGGAGGGATCTTCAGTAGTGATGGTTGTGTTATTTCCACTCCAAAGTGCTTCCGTCTGAGTCCTTGTAAGTTCCCACAGAAGCAGAGTATGTGAGTAGGTGTTTCATCGTAGACTTCACATTTTCAGCACATAGGTTCACTAATTTTGTCCATCCTGTGCAAATGCTTCCTCAGGGTACAGTGTACAGTGTCCACTCACCAGGTCGGTAACTGTCTTCAAATTTCTCTTACCCAGTTTCAGCAGCCTGAACGAGAGTAATTTGTCTAACTTATTCAGTAGACTCTTAGTATGGAGGTGTTCTTGTGTCAGCCTCCATTTGAGTTGGTGTTCTTAAACTAGATATTGACATATCATTGTCAGAATGTCAGAAGTTACATTTGTTGTGATACCTACCTGGGGACCAGAACAACCGAGAGAAAGGTTCTTTTGAGAATGGATAATGGTAGTCTTCAACGTCATTCTATTAGTCTTGGGCATAATCGGTCACCTTAAGGATCGTTCAACTTGATTCGAAGTCCTACTGCGAACTAGTTCGTTCTTTAAGTTCGCTAGTTCTTTGCTCTACGATCGAGAAAATGTTTTTGTTTTTTTTGTTCAAATTTGTAGTATACTTGAATGAGAGATCTATGGTGTATAAGTAACACTATATTAGTACAGCGCCACTCCATAGTAAAGTAGGTATCAGAAAAATAAAAAGTAGATCACGAACCAAGAGTGGGATCATCGGCGAACTAGTTCGTTTAGTTAACACAAGAGAGCGCTCTTCCCACCTGGCCTACATTCTATCGAAACGTTTGAGTGTTCATTTAATATAGCGTATTCATATTGCAGTCTTTCTTATCTCTCATCCTACCTCTGTCCGTACCATACGTCGTGCTTGTACGGTGGTGCCACCACATGACATATGGTACAGATTGAATTGGATTTAGAGGCAGCGAATCCTAGGAATGTATATTCGTTCCCATTTTTTGCTATGTTATAAATGTACCGGGTGGCCAACTAAGAACGGCCGTCGGCCATATCTCAGGAGTGGATTATAGAACAGATTCGGGAAAAAAAATTATGACAAAAGTGGCCTCGAAAAACGCCTGGAAATTATTTTCAGAATGGTAGGTCTACCGCTAGAGGGCGTATTTGACAGTTAAATTTTTAAAATGCAAATTTTTCCAAAATTTACTCATTTAAGAAGCTTATTGGATATTATAATCAGATTCCTCGACAAATTCTGCATATTTTCAATATGAGAAGTTTAAGCCTATTTCTTCAAATAAGTGGTGGGGGAGAGTGGGAACCTTGTTACGAAAAAAGCCTGTAATTCCGGTTCTGCTTGACCGATTTTAATAAACTTGATGCTGTTTGAAAAAGCTTTTGTTGAACAATCGAAAATTTGTGGATATGAAGCAATCTAATTAATAATATAAATGCTAGAGGGCGCCGTTTTATGTTTTTTAATATTGTGTGTAACAATTTTAAATGGAAGCATACACATTGAAGTAGGTCTTTAAAAAGTAGACTGAATTAGTGATAAAACACTACAAACAGCAAGGCGATATCTCTTTTCTATCCAGAAATATCGTCAGAAACAGGTAAATGGCTGGAATTGTTCTTTCAACGTCTAGAAGGCTGGTTCGCGTTAACAAAATTATTAAATTTATCCTGAATGGAGAGATCTCGCATTGACCTGCAGAAATTTAAACTGTTATCATACTAATGTTATGGTTGCCACTAGATTACCTGAATGTAATGCTATCGCTACTAACAATGAGAACGAATTTTAAAATAATGTGATTAGTCGAACAATTTTATTGAAATCTTCAATAAATAACTGGGTCCGTAATGGGTGCCGCCCTAAATGTTCGAAATGTCGTCCATCATTTTCAATGCATGAAATCAATCGCTGACGGGTGAAGAAAACAGCAGCTTCAATTTCTGCCCTTGAAATACTTCGTATTGTCTGTCGTATCCTTTCAAACATGTCAGTCAGCTCTTGTTGCGGGTCTATCGGCTTAAACGAGATCTCTCACTCGCCTCCACAAATAAAAATCTAAACAAGTTAGGTCTGGAGACCTCGGTTGCCATATAAATGAACTTCCAAATATCGGTTTTTATTGATATTTTATGCTATTGATTTACTTACACATCGCTTGAAAACAAAAATAACATTCTTATATAATTGAAAAAATGTAGCTCAACTTACTTCACCAACCTTTTAGACGTTGGAAGATCAATTCCCGCTATTTACCTGTTTCTTACGATATCTCAGGATAGGAAAGAGATATCGCCTTGCGGTTTGCAGTGTTTTATTACTAATTTAGTCTACTTTTTGAGGATCTGCTTCAATTTGTATGCTTCCATTTAAAATTCTTACGAGAACACAATATTAAAAAAAGTGTCCTCTAGCATTTATGTTATCAATGAGATTGCTTCATATTTACGAATTTTCGATTGTTCAACAAAAGCTCTTTCAAGCAACATCAAGTTTATTAAAATCGGTGAAGTAGAACCCGAATTACAGGCGTTTTCTCGTTACAAGGTTCCCACTCTCCCCACCCCTTATTTGAAGAGCTAGACTTAAACTTGTCAAATCAAAAATATGCAGAATTTGTTGAGGAGTTTGATTATAATATTTAATATGCCCCTTAATTGAGTAAATTTTGAAAAGTTTTGCATTTTAAAATTTTGGTGTTTGTCTCTCGGTTTGTCTTTTGCGTCTCATTTGACTTTGACTGTACTTTCAAATACCTACCTAATTAATAAAGGTGAATAATTTGATGTGATATAATAATATATGGGTATTCAAAAAGGTTTGATCAAACGGAAATGGCTGACAGACAATTCGAAAATGAGGGCCAAAAATTTAATTTACAAAAAATATAAAAAACCTATTATAATAAAAAACTGGTCATAGCTGTCAAAAAATGAATGATGACATACACAGTGTGTATGGATTGGAATTATTATTAATTTGACGGAATAGCTATTTGTGTATCAAGAGCAGAAAGTAGTACTATGGCAGTCGAGACAGAAAGTCTAGACTACCAAAGGACTGCTCGAAATACACACAAAATTTTTTCTACGATAACACCAAAATAAAATTAATTGCCATTGTTTGTACTTAGCAGTTTCCAGATTGCAGTTTCATGTACCTATGTACGTAGGCAACACTTATTACATCAATGTTAGATATTTTTTAGATTTCTCTACTTCTCATTAAATTATTACGGATAATACTGTTGGATGCTTTAACATATTAGAAAATAAATCAACTAAAATATTTTTATTCTACAGTTTATATTAAAATAACTACTAGCTCTCTTTTATCTATAAATAAAATTAAGCGTGCGCCAGCTTAGGAGCGGCAATAATGTCAAATTAGGACAGCTCGCGGAAAACATCAACTTTGCAGTTGCTTTTCAAGGCAAAAAGACGACTTTCGATTGTTGTAGAAAAAATTTATTTTTTATGAATAAAAATTACCAGTTTTCCTTTTCCCACTTCTAATTCTGTGCTAGGTCTTAATGAATGTTTGGTATCAAGTATATGTTTTGCGTAATGTGATTTATATGGATGTTTTAACTGTATGCTGGTAGAAATCAGTGTTCATTGTGACTAATTTCAAAATGTCGACTGGTCCGACCAATATAGACAGCATTACATTCTGAACATTTGAGTTACTTATACAGAGTTCGGCAAAAGTCCGGGACCGAACAAGTATTGAAGAAAATATAAAATTTTTGAAAAAACTTTTTATTCCACAAATATCAATTAAACTTAAATTATAATTTTAAAATATTTCAAGATATACAGGGTGATCCAGTATTGCGTACTTAGCCGTAAAACTTAGCCGACCAGGTTATTTCTACCTACATTATTTAGTTTCAACACCAAGACTGGTGACTTCGTTGAAGAGTACTTTTTAGAAGTTTTTTTAAAATGTCCTTAGTGTTTTCAAAATGATTACCGACTATGACGTCGCTATGTTAGCCATGGCTGTGGTGATACTCGCTTTAAATCAGCCCCCAAAAAGACGTCAAAGAAGATTTTGGATTCGCCCGAGCCTTAGGAGAGGACGGCAGCTTGTACAGGGCTAGCGAATTAATGAAATATTTAATTTTGGATGAAGAAGACCCGTTGAATTTGGAATACCGAAATAACGTTGGTTTCACCAATTTTTTTCGAATGCAGTCTAGTTCGGTCGGAGGTTTAATTGAAACTGAAGCCACTGGGGGCCGCTCGGCACGTCCCCACTCTATATTTTTGCTCGGCTCGGCTTCCTTTGATCTGTACCTAGAAACTTTATGTGGGTTGGGATCGGCACGGCCCGGGCCGGCATTTTCTAACCCAGCAAAGCCGCCCGGGGCGTCTACATCAACGCGGCTTAGGCAGCACGGGTTATGCTATTCTATACCGAGTGGTTAAAAAGATATAGCCACTTTCACAGAAAAATTACTATGCTCTTAGACATTTTAGAAAATAACAAAAAACGAAAAGGTTTTTAACATTGAAAAGGTTCAAAAAAATTTTTAGTATTAATTTTAATATCATACTAGAACCTTATCGATTTCTAAATATCTTAATAATCCACCAAAGGATAATTATGTATGTTAATCATTATTTTAAATGTATTCATTACTGCGAAATAATTATTAATTAGTATTAGTAAGAGATAAGGTATAGTAGGTATGTTTTTAAAATTGATAATAGATATTTTTTTTGAAGTTATTTAATGTTTGAAACATACTTTTTGTTATTTGTTATTTCATAAAATGTCAAGTGGATAGTGATTTTTCTGTGAAAGTGGATATATCTTTCTAATCACTCGGTATAGGATAGCAAAACCCTATATTTTCTGAAGGCTTGAGACGTGATCTTTTTAAATCTACCATTAGATAGCTAAAGCTCCATTTGAAGAAAAAAAATTTCATTAGTATCTACCTACGCAAAACTAGAACACCCTGTATATTTTAAAATATATTAAAATTATAGATTTAGGGCGGGTTTATTAATGCTCGGTTAAATATTGTAGCCTTCGGCTAAATCTTGGCTGTTGGTCAATGTGTTTATCAACTACCAGTTTGCATTAGCTGACAGTCAAACTTTCGGCTACCCTAGCTGCAACTATCAAGTTGATGTTAACCATAGAACATACAGTTAAATACGAGAAAGTGGTGTTCCGTTATTCTAACCATAGATTCTAACTGACAACTGTGTCATGATTTTTTCATGTTTGCTTACATTTTGCAACAATGATTATTACAACTTTAAATTTGGTGTTATTATCGTTTAGGGTGAAATCGAGAAGCTTATTTGATTCATTTTATAGTAGTTTAGTAGCATCCAGGTTCTGTGTGTATTTTATTGTCAATGGATCTTGAGGAACTTGTCGACCTTTTCGATGAAGAGCTTGAAGCTTGGCGAAATATTGTAATTTGTAGAGTACGAAAGACGACCATATACTGTTGAAGAACGGATTAATCCCTTTGAAGAGCTCGATGATGTCGAGTTTATTACTCGGTTTCGACTATCTAAACCCAGTGTTCTCATCATACTCCAACACATTTCAGCTTTTCTCGCCAAGTCACAGCATCCGTCTTTTTGCATTCTATCATACTTTTATGGTAAACGGCTATTTTCATAAGTACTTAATTGTCGCTCTGACTCCGTGAAATTGGGAAATCTTTTTTTTGTAAACATGCTCAAATGCAAACAACTCAACAAAGCACAACATAGACGAAATAAAAATAACATTACCACAATTTTGACACTGACAAGTGAAATTTTCCACGATGTTGTCAGTAGTAATACCCCTAGGGTCTTGATAATACCGAGATAATTTTGTCATAGAGAATGCTGAAAGCGTGTTGCTTGATAATAGCCCAAGGCCGCAGGCCGAGGGCTATTTTCTTAGAGCAACACGCTTGAAGGATTCTCTACGACAAAATTTTGAGTATTTATCAAGACCCGAGGAGTATTCGATAAGATAATTTTTTACTTTGTAGCTTTCGACAAATTGATTGCCAATCTGATGTTTAATAATTTTCAATACAAACTTTATCAATTTTAATCAAATAGTATTCATTTTTATTTAAAACTACAGTTGTGAAAAGTACAATTGGTAAATTAATTGAATCGTTAGATGCAATACCAAATATTCGCGACATTTTTAATCCAGTTGTCAGTTTGACGTTTAGTTAATGTTTAATAAAAAGTAAACACCAAACTGAAAACACCACATGTAGGGTATTATCGCTGTAATACAGCGGTGATTGGATGAAATTTGACACATGACTTGAAATTAAGTAATTTGATTGGTTACTATATCCAGTAAAAAATTATCAGAGTAAGCTTACGATAGAATAGAAAAATAATAACTTTCACCTCTATCTATATTCTTGATTCAGTGTGTTATAACAAAATATGCAAATAAAATTAATAATATGTATATTTCATGTAACGGGTGATCCTCCTTACACCAAATTAAACTGAGAAATTTACACTCTGACAACATTACACTCACCTTCATAATCCGAACAAGGTTGTCAAATGCTCAATTACACTTAGCCTCCAGTTAGCTAGCTGTCGGTTATGTGGTGCATTGCTAAACGCTATCTATTGTAACAGACTTTGACTGGCGGCTAGAGATAGCTGAGGGCTACGTAGCTGACAGATTTAACCGGACATTGATAAACTCGCCCTAAGTTGAAGTAAAATTTGTGGTATAAAAATATTTCTCAAAAATTTTTATATTTTCTTCAATACTTGTCCGGTCCCGCACTTTTGCCGAACTCTGTATTTTTGATTGTCTAGTTGTCGAATTGATTCGTAGTGTCAGATAGTTACTAGAATTTAAATTGTATATTTTTTTTTATTTTTTTTGCTAGCGGTGGCTGGAGCGCTACCGAAACAAAATCAACAAAAAAATTTATGAATACACCACAAAGAACATACAGAATATATTTACTTATGTAATTGTATTTACCTATTTCATAGAATACATACTTTTTATGTTCTGTATTCATTTACATACCGAAAGTTGCGTTTTGGAGTGTTCCATGTAGTGAAAGTGACAGTTCCGTACTGCAAAACACTTTCGGAACGCTCTGGTAGAGATATACATATTGCATTTGCATCCAATCCAATAAATATTAATAAAATTGTCCTGGAGGTACAATCAACATTACTTTTTGCAAATAATTAATAAATTAATATTGACATTGCAAATATCATTAAGTACATTATATTGTTCAATAAACCAAATGTTATTAATTCTCGAATATTTATTTTCTTTCCTCAGTGTAATTTAAAAAGTTTTGGATCTTATGCGTCGTCTAAAAAATGTTGTGTACGCCGCGGCTGAAATACTACTCTGTTGCTCGCCTCGCTTCGCTCGTCTCGCAATTTTCAGACTCGTCCAACAAAGTAGCACTTTCAGTCCTTGGCATACAAATAACTATTATCTACACAAGTAAATCTCGCGACCAACTTTTATATCATATGAATAATTGTGTAACGTAATAAGTGGGTTTTCTGCGATTTAGTTTATTTTACGTTTTAAAAACAATTTGGAAACATTTTAGAATCAAGGGTGAACAATTTTGATGCATCCTGTTTGTATATTTTGAATAAAATAGATGTTGACATTCAATATTCCAAATAAAAAATAATTGAAGTATTTTGAAGAGAATATAATCAATAGAAAATAGTATATTAAAGTATGGCATCTTGGGTAGAGCAGTTTTTTGCTCGAAATAGAGCAAGTGTTTTAAAGACCAGTTATCCACGAATACTTTACGATAATTTTTTTTATTGGTGCACTTTGAAATTATAAATACCGGTCTATAACTACTACAACAACAAGAAATGGAAATCATAGATGGAAATGTCAACTAAATGTCAAATGGTTGAATTCGTGACGTAAATGATGTAGGTACACCTTGCGTTGTCATGGAAATGAGAAAAACATAAACTAATTTGTATTTTGATGGAAGTTCAACCTTATTGAGTTCTGTGAATGTCAATAGTATTAATTTAAATACCATTTCCAAAAATTTGAAAAATGGAAATATTAATATTTCAATCAATACCAACGGCACTTTCCATTTTAATTTATAAATTTGACATTGTTAAATATTGTTCGAATAAAAGTTTTGACGTTTTACAAACTACTCCTGTCAGATCAATAATAAAAAAATTGACATTTAGACATGATTTAGACCATAGATTTAGACTTCGTTTCTCGAGTTGTTGATGTTGCCACGGTAACTTTAAAACACGCGCGTGCTAAAAAGTTCGATTTAAACACGCTGAGGCGTGCTTTAAATAAGTAAAATGGTTCACCAATAGAAAAAAATAGCTTGTATGTAGATAACTATTAGCTATGTTGCGGGTCACAATCCGAACCAGTTCAGGGACTATTCGCATGCGTATTCTAAAAGGTGGCGTTCGCGGTTAATATAGTTCTGAATTTTTAATAATAGTTCGGTGTTCGCGGATCGGTTCGTTATTGATTCGGAATCAGTCCTAGCAGTTCTCTGATCTTGGTGTGGCTGCTCATGCACAAATGATCGATGTGTCAGTTGTTTTACACTCACGGACAAAATTATTGCATATTTTATTTTAGGTCTTTATTTCTTTTCCCTTAAGCATTTTTGTGATTTCGGTTGCTAAGTCTGTTACATTGGAGTGTTCTACGTATTTTGCAATTTATTACAGATAAAGTAATGTATAGACATAGCTTTTATAACTGAATAAGCGATAACGTTAAATTAGCGGAAAACTATAAATGTAGCATAGTGTGCCTTGACGACTAAAACAGTGGTTTCCCTTTATTTAGCGTTGTCAGAATGACATTTTCAGTGCATTATTTCTTCAATCTGTAGTTTCAGTTAGTAAAATGCCTCGTTTAAATGAGTTAGTCTCGGTTAAAATTGTTTGTTTAATCAATGAGGGGTACAGACAAGAAGACATTGCACAGAGATTGGATGTCCATCAATCGACTGTTTCTTGCGTACTAAAACGTTACAATGAGATTGGAGGATACAAAAGGCGGCCTGGTCAAGGACGTAAAAGATGTGCAACGCTAAGGGATGAGCAATATTTAAGAATTCAACCTTTGCAAAATCGTACACTTACTGCTCCGCATCTAAAAAATCAATTACTAAATGCAAGGCAAGTCAATGTTTCTACCAAAACAATAATAAGGAGACTTAAGGAGGTCGATTTAAAGCCAAGACGTCCTGCTAGAGTTCCTCGGCTTCTTCCTCGCCATAAAATCGGACGGTTACAATTTGCAAGAGCACATGCTTACTGGAATGAACATCAATGGGGAAAAGTTCTTTTTACAGACGAAACAAGAATTCAATTATGAAAGCCTGATGGACGTAGTCGAGTGTACAGAAGGCCAGGAGAACGTTTCGCAGAATGTAATTTTGCACATAATCTTAGCTTTGGTGGTGGTTCCATTATGCTATGGGCTGGCATTTCTTTGGAGAGTCGCACGGAGCTCATTGAAGTGAATTTGAGGATGAATGCTGACTGGTACATACGCAACATCCTTACAGAACATGTTATACCATATGTCGGCTTTATTGGATATGATAACTTTGTGCTAATGCACGATAATGCCCGTGCCCATGCCGCAAGAACAGTAAACCAGTATATTGAGGATGTCGGGATTGCGAAGCTAGATACAGTCCTGACGCAAATCCCATAGAACATGTATGGGACATCCTAAAAAGAAATATTCGAGCACGGAATCCAGCTCCTAACCCAATTACAGAATTGAGGATTGCTGCACAGGAAGAATGGAATCGAATACCACAAGAAACCATCAAAGATCTTTTGCGCAGCATGTCTAGGAGGATGCAGGCTATCGTTAGAGCTAGAGGATGAAATACTAAGTACTAAATTGTTATAATTTTGTCTTAAACTAATGTATCGTGTCCATGTTGTTGATCTTTCCTAATTAAACGTTATTATCAAAAAACAGGCCACTTCACTAATTTCTTCACGAATCTGTTGTAAAGATTAAATATGTAATTAATTGGATATATAATAACCTGAAAGACTAATGTAACAGATTTATCAACCGAAATCACAAAAGTGATAAAGGGAAAAGAAGTAAAGACCTAAAATAAAATATGCAATAATTTTGTGCGTGAGTGTATAAGACCCTTCGCGGTATACTTAAAACTACTTGCTGGTTCGGAACTAATCATGCGCTCTAGACAATGTACAGTTAATTCCAGACTGGTTCGGAATCGGTTCGGATTGTGACCCGCCAACATAGCTATTAAAAAGTAAATTTTTTTGAATATAAAATTTGAATAAGGTTTAAAATGAGTTACATTGACAATTTTGTTTATGTTGTAATTTATTAAATAATAGAGTTGTAAATAAACATTTATGTTCATGTCACAAATGTAAGACGCAGTGGCGATTGAGTGGTAGCATAATACCGAATAGGGATGGTTAACTCGATTCCGATTCTACTCGAGAATCGAGTTTTCTCATCAAATAGTCGATTTTTAGGAGTCGACCTTCAGTTTCTGAAGTCGATCAAGAATCTTAGCATTCGACTTCGACTTTACGGTTAAGTGACTGAAAAAACTAAAAAGTCGAGATTTTGTTAAATATTATTGACTTGACACGTTATTAATAAATGAAAAAATATACTTGTTCTCAACTATTTTTGTGCTTTATTTAAAAAAATTGTATTATCCATTCATGGCATTGCGATTGGATGAATAAATTTACTAACTATAAAAATTATTGATCTTTCAATTTGGAATCGATTAAAGTCGAAAAAGTCGATTCTGGCGCTCGAGTAATCGATTCTTGAAATCGAAAAATATAAAGTCGATTTCGGAATCGAGAATCGATTCTTTGAAAAATATATCCATCCCTAATTTCTACCGAATAGAGGATTGATGGGTAGGAACCGTCGTAGCGCAAGGCATAATTAATAGTGAAGCTAATACGAGCCCGTTGAAAACATCAGGCAGACTTATTCTATTGCCTTTAATTTACAGCACAGATCAAGTAAATTAATTTATTCAACTTTTTTCAGGTGTTACTTTCAAAGCTCACAAATTGATCCTGGCAGCTTGCAGCAAACATCTAGCCGATCTATTTGAAACTGCTCCCCTCCACCAAAACCTACTTGTCATACTGGATAACACGTCTGCTACAAATATGTCCGCCCTTTTGGAGTTTATGTACAAAGGGGAAGTTCACGTATCTCAGGATTCGTTATCTAGTTTCTTGAAAGCTGCCGAATGTTTGCAAGTAAAAGGATTGAGTATCGAACACGAAAAACTGGCTTGTGCACAGAGTCACAACATTACCTCCATGGACACTGCGATCGACTCGCCAGGAAAACATTCCAAGGTAACGTTTATATACATAATTTAAAAAAATTATATGTTATATGTATATATTAATTTTTTTCCGTCGACCGTGTGATGCTATCAACGTTCTCAAAATTAGACAAAATCATACATTAATGACCCCTATTAATGCATAATTTACATTAATCAACGATTTTATATTGACAGTTACCTGTGGTGTAGGCAACCAAACCTACATTTCAATGTCATTATTTATTTTTGACAGTAGGTACGTAGGTACCTATGAAACAAATAAATATTTTTATTTTTTAAATATTGAGAAAAACGAATAGAACTTATGCAGTCGACGGAAAAGCTTTATAACTAACGAGTATTAAAAGGGCAATTAACAATCTCGAGCATTAACGCACTCGCTCTGCATGTGCGTTAAATTATCTCGATTGTTAATGGCCCTCATTAATACACTTGTTGGTTAAATAACTATTAATGAACCTCCCAATGTATTATATGTTAAATTCTTAGGTACCAAAAGAAGAAATTGAGACCCCGATTTCCAACTCGACGCATCACCAGTCTAGCCCGTCCCCGAGTTATTCGCCCACCATGCCGCCGTACATGCATCCGCATCATTACAGGCCGTTCGAACCGAGGAACTCTTTCGGAGATAACAATTTGAAACGAACCATACGTAGCCCCAGCGAAATATTGCAGGAATCCGCGAATAGAGCTTCAGTGCTTAGAGATGGTAGCAAAGCTGTAGGAAGGCCAGGTTCTCCAGGACAGATGTGTGCTTTTAGACCTCCCTCATCTCTATCTAATTTGCCAAATCAGCCGGGCGGCGACAGTCCTTCGGAAAGTAGATTCGACCCGGATCCTGCCACAGCTTTAATATGCCCGGAAACCAATAATATTGATAGGTTTCAGGATCCGGGACGTCCTGAAGGTAAATATATTTAGTTAATTTTGTATATTTGTCCTAAATAACAGTTTTTAAAACAGGACTACCAAAAAAATTGACGCCGTTGATTTATATACTGTGTTATTTATAAGATGCGACATAAGGATTCCTGTACAAAACTGTCAAAATCGAGCTAAATTTTTTACCAAATAGCGTTCATAAAAAATAATAACATATTTGGCAAAGTCGTTGAAATAGCTATTTATCTAACAAGTGCGGAAAATGAATTTTTCCGCACGAGTCAGCCGTTCACCGAATGACGCGTAGCGGAGTTCGGTGAAGCAGCCGAGTGCGGAAATACATTTTCCGCAAGTGTTAGGTACAATAGTTTTTCTACGAGCATGAGGAAAGTCAACAGAACTAATCAAAATTTGAGATATTTTTATCTGATTATAAGTGCTTATAGTTTATTTAGAAACATACATATTTTATTAGATTATTGATAAAGTAAACATAAAGTAAAATATTATTAACAATAATAGTTGCATGTCAAAATCTAATACCTAATTATTTATAATATAATTTATTGTAAAAGTACAATTATTTGCATTACTTAAATGTATAGCAGATGCTAGTTGCTTGTTGAATGGCTGTAATTTTGGATCTGTTGCTCTTTGCTGTTTTGGGATAATAATGTCAGTCGAGTGTAGTTCATTTTCGAATTGGTTAGTTACACATGGTAACTAAAGCATTTCGCAACCACCATAATATACCCTTATTATTAATTTGTTATATTGAGGTGGAAAATTATTTCCACACGGTGCGGGAAAATTAATTTTCCACACTAAAATGTGTGTGGAAAACTCAATTTTCCGCCCGCTCGTAGAAAAAATAAGTTCAAATGCACTTTTAATTTTCTTAAATTTGCTCTGATTTAATAAAAAAATGTATGATTATGTTTAAGAAAGTAGTACACAATTTTCGTAACACTTTCGAATACTTTTAATCTCGTAGGAGATAGCCAGACGGGTAGAAGCGCGGGAAATTTGAAAGTTAAATGTGAAGTATTGCGGTTCGATTCCTCGCTCTGGTGTTTTCAGTATTCGAAAGTGATGAAAATGGTGTACTACTTTTTTAAACATAATAGCATTTATTAAACCAGAGCGAATTGAGGAAAATTGAAAGTGCATTTGAACTCACTTTTCAACGACCATTCCAAATCTGTTATTATTTTTTATGAACGCTACAGTTTTGTATAGGAATCCATATGTCGCATCTAGATATAACACAGTGTATGTGGGGAGAAAGACCAAAGAAAATGTTTAACCAATTAGTCATTCTGGTATGGATGGCAACGAAAATGCAGTCTTGCTGGCAAATGAGAATGTCGCTAGTGATTTTATTGTAATAGAACCTGCAATTGGCATCTGCGAGAAGATGTTGTTATGTTTGTAAACAACTCGATCTCACGTATAAACTTGAAAAATTGCCAGAAAAGGCGCCACTAGTTTTTACGCAGGTTCTCTATAGTAAGAACTGTCGGAAACTCAGATGTGCGGTCTTTATCTAGAAGATGATGGAAGAGAAACTTTGTCAGGTATCAGGTATCTGATATTTGCTCTCGCGCCCTCAGACCTGACTGTGGCAAGTAGCAGTGGAGGGTCGTTTGTCACCACAAACCTAACCTAATAACCTACTCATTTTCCTCCAATTACTTTATAAAAAGCTTGTCATATGTCGTTTTGAGTGTCTCTGGCCCTTTCTCACGACCAAGTACCTTTTCATCTAGTTTTTTCCCACTTCAAATAGTTTTCATTGCTTTTGAATTATGTTGTCTACATCCAATGGGCTTGTTATCAAAGAAATATTTTTTCTGTTTTTCTTATGTTATTTTGTAAAACTGAATCATCAAAATAACCAGTGAAATTTTCAGCTCTTGAACTTTCCCCACTACTTAGATATGAAAATGGAGCTCCCTTAAAAAACGACAGAACCGACTGTGACGTAACCTTGCATATTATGCTCTGTACACCGCTGCGTTTCACATAAGAAAGTGGTTACAGCTGCAATATCTTTAAATTTTAAAAGTGTTAGTGATTTTTGCTATTAAAGATGTACTCAGTAGATACTGGATTTATTGAAGCAGATTCTGCAAATTCACCTGAAGTCGATATCTTTATGGTGAGGGACTACATTAATAGAAACAAAGAATTCACACTTGGTTTCTGAATCGAAATTTCAAAACAATCTATAATACATTGTACATTTTCATATCTGCGTCTGGAGGGAGTAGGAAGTCTTTTCTTAACTTGCACAAATGGGTAAAGGTAACTGGCTAATAACGGTATAGTTTTTTGTATAATGCCACATACTCTGGAAAGTGCCACACCAAAATCGTCTCCTAATATCCTATAAGGTAAATTCAATTGATCTTTTTTAATGTTAAAAAGATATCAAGCTTGTCCAGCTCACATTTTTTTTTATTAACAAGCTCACAACAAATAATGAATGACTCGGAACTCCCAAATAAAATATTCTATTTCGTCTGACCTATTAGTGTCTAGATAAAATGAGCTATTCGGATCTGACATACTTAATTCTGACGAGCTAAATGTAGAAGAAGGACCGCTAGTGGACATGCGGAAACTCTTCGTTCATAGGTTTTCCGTCTTTTTTCCATTCACGATTTCTTTGGAACGATCTCATTGCTAGTGCATTTTCTCTTTTTAGCCATTTTCAATATATAAAAACCCTCGCCCCCGCATTGCATCGCTTTGGAACGTACATAAGCCTTAATGCAAGCCTGAACCCCTATCTCCCGAGATATAGGTTTCATTCGTGTGATATCCATTTGATTTTCTTCCTCTACTTTATCATCATCAGAGGCTCTATTTTCTGAACTTGACTTGTAAAAACTGTGACCGTGTCTTTGAACTATGCATCGTTACTCTATTTTTTAGACAGTCAAACAATCTCGGTACTACTCAAGGTTTAAATTCAACTGTTCCACTGCTCACTGTTTTAATGTATAGATATTTTTCTGGTTCATTCTTGGATGTGTTAGGACAGTCGGGAATCAAATAGTATTCATTCACCACATTTTGCTCACTCCCTTCACAATAAAATAACGAAACAGTAGGTACAGTCAACAGTCCAGCGTTTTTTTTTTCTCACACAAAACGATACAATATATACACAATACACAGCTCTAGACTCGCGGCGTTTCAAACGTTAGGTATAGCATATGCAGTGTGACGTCACAGGTAAACACGCCCCGTTTTCGTTCAATTCAATTTATTTAATTAATTTGAGGGTTTAAACGTTCGCGGAAAAATCTAAAATTTTGGGAATCTGTTTAAAATGAGTTTTAGTTTCTATTATTAATTAAAAAAAATTTTCTTGAACAAGCCCATTTTCTTATTTATACAGCTTAGCTATTTAGTATTTTACCTCATTTGGTTCCAAATGATATACTTAAAGGTACATTTCATTTATAGATTTAAGAAAGAAAATGGACATTGCGATGCAACAAGATGAATCGCCAAGTAGTACTGCTGGAAATGGTAATGGTAACATGCTCAATAACACTATTTCTTCAAATGGTTCGATCAGATCAAACCATAACCATGACAGGGATACAGATCTTATACCGACCAATATATGGACTAACGTAGGTGGGAAGCTGAACTGCAAGGCTGGAACTGTCAATACTGCGGATGGTAAATATTTTTTTCATCTTTTACTTTGAAGCAATTTAATATTATTGATACGTATTATTGAAACGGTTTTTTTAGGAAAAAAACTAAAGTGCCCTTTTTGTGAGAGATTGTATGGTTACGAGACGAATTTGAGGGCGCACATACGACAGAGACATCAAGGAATACGAGTACCATGTCCGTTTTGCTCGCGAACGTTCACAAGAAATAACACTGTCCGAAGACATATAGCAAGAGAACACAAAACCGAGCTCAGTTTAAAGGCTTATCAACAGAACCAGCAACAACAACAGCAACAGCAACAACAGCAGGTACACAACCACAATCTTTAAGGTTACATATTTAACGATACGACAACTGCTACAGATCTGGTGTAAATATATTTTGTGAAGAAGATCCAGTTTGTTGTCTGGGGACAAAAATTGAAGAAAAAATAGAAATTGTTGCTATTGATGTTGTTAAGTAAATATTATCTGTAATATTAAGGGAATTTCAGGGTAACAGTTATTAAGTAAGAAAGTATTTTGCACATTGTATAAAATAGTTGGTAATTTACTTAAAATTAGAGATGGAAAATCATTTTAGATAGTTTGAGATGGTAAAATTTAAAAAATAAGTACCCTTTTAAGCTTAAAACAGTTCAAATTTCGACTAAAACCTTGGTAAAACTTCTACGACCATGTCTTTGCAAAATAAAACAACAATTAGATGAACTAAGAACATATTATGCAGATCACATGCCTGTACCATAATATTTTTTTTACGTTCATGCAAAAAACAAAACTTTATTGAACTCCATTTGGTGGAAAAACTAGTTCTTTTTGCACTCATCTGTCATTTTACTACAGTGTTTTGTCATCATGACAAACATAAATATTCAAATCTACGCCGTTTTTAGTCCGTTTAGTGCAAGCTAAATAAAACATTTTTTGGTTTTTTGCATGAACGTGGAAAAAATATTCTATACAACTCGTGCAAAAAGTGTTTATTACACTCAAAGTCGCATGTTATAAACACTTACATTTTGCACTTGTTGCATAAATAACTATTTTGAATAGATGAATGAAATAAAACAATTTATATTGTTTAAATATTCATTAAATTAAACATTAGTTCAGATATAATGAAGATTTGAGAGCAAATTAAATTATTTTATTTCATCCTTTTACTAGAGCCCAGGGTTCATCTGCCAAACCATTTATTGGCAAGATTGTGGTTTTCACAATTTTATCTTTAAAATACCTTACCGCTCTTCAAATATTTGTTTTAAATTTAAGGATTTGCTGAAATGTAAAGCAGTCTGGCATACCCTAAATCATTCTACAAATTTGTATCACTCCCTGGCACATACATATTATTTAAAAATTCTTCTTCTGTTGCAATTCAGCCTGGTCTTTTATTAGGTCTGTTCGTAGAGCAGTCACAAACGGTTGGAAACCGGACGACTCATGCGCAGAGTCTTTTTGACGACGATTTTTATTCACTGCGCTTGAGTCGTCCAGTTTCCAACCGTTTGTGACTGCTCTACGGACAGACCTATTTACTTTCCAATTGATTTTTTGATCAATAACAGATGGAAAAAGTCGTGGAATGCGGAATATTGGGAAGATAAAAGCTACTACTAGCCCTGCTAGCTCGTTACAGTCTATAAAATTTACTAAAACAGCAAACTTTAAACATGTAAGTCAAATATTTTCGGTAGTCTGTCTCTGCTTCCTTTGGAGGCTGAGTTCTGGAGCAAAAAGCTGTGTATATGAGATGCTGGTGATTATATCCCATAAAATATTCTGTAAAACAGGGTTACACATAATAATCAGCAAATTTACTTGTTACTATAAAGCGATGGTCATGCAACAATTACAGGATCTTTGTCGGTACAAACGAGCTACTATTCTTTCCAATTGGCTTTTTGATCAGTAACAGAAGGAAGAAAAAGTTAAATGCAAAACGGAAAGGATAAAAGTTACCACTAGTCCCGCACTGATTGGAATATACCTATGCGAAAAAAACACATAGTGTCACCTAAAATAAAAAAAATTGAATAACAAATACAAATATTTAAGATATTTGTTTGGCTTTGTCCTAAATCGAAACTCTTCGTTTTTGAGATTGTAATGGGTATATTCATGAACTTTTGATAAAAAATGGGAATCCACATATTGAATATTGATCAGCAAACTCTATTGATGTTAATTTCTCAAATGATTCATTTTAAAAATGCTATCTGGGGTGAGTCGTATATTTTCTAAATAATTTTATTTTTCACCGATGATGATGATTATGCAAAGTCTATTTGTAAAACTGATTTTCTGTTATTCTGGAATTCCCGAAATACGGGTAGGTACGGATTGGATAATTTCTTATTTTATAAAAGAAAAAAATTGACGAAAAGGGTAAATAAAAAGAAAACCATAGACGAGCAAAAATTTTCTTTAAAAAAAGAAAAAAATGGCACGTGCAACGGTAAACTTTATTAGAAATGTGTTCAAATTGTTATATCCTTGATTTAAATTTGTAAATAATGTTATTTGCCGTTTCAAGATTTTTTTTAATTTGTTATTTCTTATTATAGATGTTTTTTTGTTGTACTTATTCTATATATATATCATTTTTGAAAAAATAAATGGTTATGTTTGCCGGTCGACGAAGAAAACGAAAACATGAAAAACTTTTTTTTTCTCGGCGATCGGATATGAATATGTTTAGTTTTTAGAATATCGGAAGTGAATTTTGCAAAAACTGCAAAATAAAAAAAAGCCAGAGCTGGCTAAAAACTATCTACCTCATTCGTAACGTCTCTGCCTCAGATTTTTTAAATTTAGTATTTGCTAGTCATTAGTGCAAAAAATAGGGTTAAGTTTTCTTTCAGTTAAACAACTCAAGCGTCAGAACCTTGTTAAAAAGCAGAAAACTTTTACTATACAACAACTAATTAAAACGTTGACATATTTTGAATATAACGTTTCCGTAAAATAACACTTTTGAGACGTAAGGTTAAAATAACCAAGTGTGTATATCAGCTCAAATATATTTAAATATAATTCAGCATGTAATGTTGAATTTTCAATCATGAAAACCTAGATTATGTTATTTTTTTATTATATACAGACAAAAACTCTATCCATTTACATAATAGTGCGCCATCTACAGATAAAATCAGGTTAACCAAATAAGATATTAATTTTAAGTACACTAGTCAATAAATACAGAAATAAATAAATTCAAATAGTAATAATAGTAATTCAAACTACCTCAAATTGCAGTATTTTATACTACAAAAATATTTATATATATACACAAAATACGGGTCTTCTTATTCTATACATACAAATATATAAAACTCTATATATGTATTATAATATATACAGTTTTAACGCATCTACCTCATATTTACATGACACTAATTTATTTACTTTTTTTTAATAGATAAGAATTTGTTTCAGTATGTTTGTAATAGTTTCAACATTTAATATCTAATAGATAATATACGGATAGTACAAAACGTAATCTTCAGGTAAACTTAGTTTAGATAGCCATATATAATGCAATATTTTTTTATATACAGATGAAATGGGAAAAAACAGGCGGATTTACAGAAATTTGTTATATTATGTTAAAATGATTGTACCGAAACGAATATAATCAGGGAAGTAAATGAAATTTCACAATTGTTTCGTATATAGGGTGGCCGCAGAGCTAACAGTGTCAGGAAAATAAAGTGTGAAAATGTCAAAATATTCCAAATAATTTTTTTTTGACACATTAATTTTCATTAATTTTTTTATAGCTTATGCTAAAAATAAAGAACAAAAAAATTTTGTTTCCTTAATATTTTCACTATTAATTTTTTGAGCTCAATTTTGATTTGAAAAAGTTCAAAAATATTATTTAATTATTATTCATTAATCATACATTGAGTTTTCAAATTTCCTGGAAAACCTGGAATGAAGAGGAAATTTTATTGTAGCTTGAAAATATTCGAAATAAGTAAATATTCCGCATTTATTTAATCTATTTTTTTATTTTGCTGTCGAAATTTCAATATTTTTAGAAATATTATATAGGCTACATTTTATTTCAATTTGTTTTTGAATTAATTTCCAATTTAAATTACAGTTAAAATGATATAAATTCAGAAATAAATTTTTTTCTTTTTTATTTTAACGTTCTTCAAACGTTGTTACTTTGTGAGGCAAAGAAACATTGAACGGGGATTTCAATTTTTCCCCAATCTTTCTAATGTCTGCTCATTGAATCACTTAATTTTGATTTAAAAAAGTACTAAAACTTATTCAATTGAAGCGTTAAATATCTTTTAGATAAAATTTCCCTACAAACCTGTAATTACTAAAAAATTTAATAGTGAAAATTCGAAAATATTTCATTTATATTTATTTATTTTCATTAATTCCTCATTTTTTATTCTATATTTCCATACTCAATTTTTTTTCCTCTTCATAAATAGAGAAAATATTGTTTATTCCCCTTTTTAAAATTTAGTGAGTCTTATATCGCTTTTAATTATCCAATATTAAAATATAAAAAAATACGAGGAAATATTTTTAGAACGTTATTATTTTTTTAAGGCTTTCCATATACCCTTCAAGTATAAAAAACATTACTTGATGCCCTTGAAAAAATGAATTTATCCTGATCACATAAATTAAAATTTCAAATCATGATAAATGAAATTTTGGGCTATGAACAAAGATTTTTGTCATTTAGCTTTTTTTGACAGATAACTTGGTCAATGCATACGTCAATATTTTAAAGATGACACTGAATGTGGGTATCAATTTAAATTAAATTCTGCAATTATAAAATGGTTTTTATATTTCTGTGGTCAATTTTTTCACACACCTCTTTTTTTTAAGCAAATAAGACAAACAAACTGACACAAAATATTGAACTACATTCGAATATTTGCTTTCTTTTTAACGAAACGATTGTAGAAATTTTGTTGCAAATTTCCTGTTTATATAATTTTTTGATAATTATGTTGAAATTCATTACTGGATGAATTTTTCTACCTCGTTGTTAAATACCATTTTTATTTTTTCTATTTACAAAATTTTCATACAGCATACATTTTCTGATTATAAAAATTATTACATTTTAGTGGAATTTGTATTTTTCTTTATTTAAAATTTTTAAATTGAACCTGTTAGTTGTATGAAAAAAAGAATCAACTCATTGTTTAGTTTTAGGGAGTGTTTGTGTGAATCAAATTGATCTTGCAATACATTCAAGACTTTAAATGTAATTATATTTATTTCAATGGGTGATATTATCTTTTGTGTATTGCAAGATCGATCAACTTACGAATAATTTATAATATTATATATATTTAGGTACAATTTACGGGTAATTTTGTTATTATTTCAAAAAGTGTATTAAGATAGATATACACCATACAATATGTATATTCTGAGGCATCAGGGTTTTGATGTTTTTGGAAAATAATTTACGTTTAATTAAAATAAAAAATTCTTTAATGCTTTTTTAGGTTTTAAGTTTCAGAAAACATGAGCATGAGTACTTTATGTTGAATTAGAGTAAACAAAAGTGTATTTTTTTCAAATCTTACTGTTGTCACGAAATCTTAAAAAAATCTACTAGTATTGTCGACAATTTGAATGTGGGATTTTAGTGAAAGAATGAGAAAAATGCAATCATATTGCCTCTTCAATAACAGGATATCTGAACAAATTATTACGTGTAGTTTCTTAGTCGATTGAACTCTTTTTGTTATGTTGTTTTTTTAAGGACAATCTGTTTTGCATTGCATAAGGTTAACTATTGATGTATGCTGTTCCTTCGTCTATATCTTTTCTGTGCATAAAAAATGTTCTTGACATACTTAGATTTATTATTTGGAAGTCACTTTTGTTCGGGAACCTGCTGTATATTTTTTATGAGTGCTGTTAATTCTGTACATCTTTTTTCTTCACGGATCCATAGAATAACCCACCCAGAAGCTACACTGCTGTTCTTATTAAAAACAGCACTTTGGTCTATTTTTTTTATTGACCAAACTAGTTTTGCACAAAAAATTGCATGATATAATTATTGTCGATTTTGTTTCATTTTTTCAAAATAAAAAGCTACTTTTCAGCACTGGTATCATCACACATCCTTTAAATTGTATTTTATAAAAGATCGACGTAATAATTGTTCAGTGTGAACCTCCTTTATTTTTGTGTTGGTTGAAGTTTATCTTTAAATCCCTCCAGTTACATCTATCAATGATTGAAGTGTTTGGTGGAATAATATATATTTCCAATGACTGCACTTCCAAAATATTAATTAAATATAACTTCTACTTTCTACCAAAGAGTTTTTCATTCCTGAGAATGTCAAGCTACTTAACAAAAAAATTGGCGAATCTGTTGAAACAATTATCAACATTTTATGAGGTAACCAACAAAGTAAAAAGATCGTATGAAGGATTCTGTTAAACCAACCTTTGAGTCATATAGGTACCTGAAATAAAATAGTTCGGTTTTTTCGCGTTACCAAACATAATTAACGGATTTATTTTTTCCTTAGCTTCAACGCCCTCTATGTCTGAACGTTAGACATTATATTACAGTCGAAGTTGTTATTTTTTAACCACTCTCTATCCTTGCAAGTGAATTATATTGGTAAAATTAAGCAGTTGGGACGAATTTTACAATGGTATGAAAATTAAAATTTATTTTGACTATGCTTTGGATACTTTTACTGGATAATTTAAAACATTTTTGTTATTAATTGAATTGTGCCTTACCAAAAATGAGAAGGGCCCAAATTTCATTTAAAATATTCTAAGAAAATCCGAATTATCAAATTATATGAATATTTATAGGGTTTAGAAATTTTTTAAGTAAAAGTTTTTAATAAATAATCTTGGAAAATCTATTGAAAATTAGTAGCATTAATTTTCATACTATTGATAAGAAAAAATCTTTCATACTTTATACTGTGAAAATTTTACTGAATTAACCCCAAATCTGACCCATGAAAATCTTTAGGGAGTTGATGATACTATTTATAATAATTTTCAAATATACGGGATGTCTTTGAAAAAGTTCGACGTCAATTGGAGTATATAAAATATGCATAGAAAACCTCTACTTGTAACCTGTCAAAATCATCTGCGTCCATGTATAATTATTTTTGTGATACTTTTTTTCCAAAAATTCAAAATTGGTTATTTCTATGAATGTAAACGTGAAAATATATCATTTAAGTTGGTAAAGCAAAATGAAAATAACCGAGGATAGAAAAAAATTATACTATGGCTGTGGTTGATGAAAATTATAATGATTACGATCACAAAAAGTTAAATTTCATGCTGTAATTAAATATTTGGAAAATTTTCATAAACTGAGCTTCAAGTTCAATAATTCGAATGGTTTGGACTTTTTAACTCTTAAAATGAAAGACATTTCCAATGGACAAAATTTTTAATAATAAAGCGACCCCAGTGATGCCTTTTTTTCATACCTATACTTGTATGAAGTTCGAATGTGCGTTAGGTAATGTAATAGAAAAATATTACGTTGATTTGGATTGTTGTATTTTTTTGTTTTGTTTTACTCGATAGATAATGCTTTACCAACGGAAATCTCTGTAAATATAGGCACTCGAATGATTTAAATATTGAAAATTAATTGTTGCCTGTTATTCATGTAAGATCACTAACTGTTGAGAGAAAAAGTGAGTACAAATACAAAATCTACCTCAAAAAGTTAACGTAAGCGTTACAGCTTTACATTAACTAGTACAAAATGTATGTAACTTTTTTTGTATCTTGTATGATAAGAAAATATATACTAGCTTACTATAGGTGTGTATATGAACTCAGGAATTTTCAAGTACAAAAAAGATCGTATTTCTACCGAAAATAAAATTAAAAATATTCAGGGAATCTCGTTTCATATAATGGTTGTTACTATACATTTATAATATTAATACATTGTCTGGGTGAATTAAAAAAAAAATCGTTTAAATGTATAATGAAAAGTATGAAAAATGGACAAACACAAACATTTGTGAAATTTTTGTGTTCGTCTTTGCGTACTGTGACTGTGACACTATTTATATAAATATATATTATAACAATTTTTGCAAAAATTAAGTGTATTTAGATTTTTAACGTTAAAATTGTCACCCTGTTGGAAACAAAATGAGTATTAAATTGAAATTCATTCACGATATATAATGTAATATACAGTACACCAATTACCACATTTATTCCACTCCTGAAATTCGGAGTATAAACATCCTCTGTATATATAAAGTAATTTAAATGCAAGTATTTACATGTATTCATGTTTCTGTTTTACTTATTAATTTTAATAAACAATTTGTCGTTTACACACTTTTTTTTCTCATACTCCCTTTCCCTAGAGCAGTGGAGGACCTTATAGACTCACCTTTCCCTGAGCCATTTAGGAAGATATATAAACAGGACAAAACGGTAGAGAGAAGGGAACGACGACAATAAGGTAAAGGTAACGAAGGAATGGAGGATATGCATGACAAAAAGGGGAGTAGTGAAAAGGTGAGGCATAATGGGATGAGAATTTATCAACAATAGAAGGTTAAGACGCAAAGAAGACATGGTGTAGAGATACAGAAATAAATAAATGACAGTGATTAAGATAGGGGAACGTAGGGAATAGGAGATGGGAAAATGGGTGACTACAAAGGGAGCGAAAGACGCCAAGGATGGAAGGAAATGAAGATGGAGTAAATGAGAGGTAATAATGGTCACTAGACAGGGAGAGAAAGACGTTGGGAAAGAATTGGAGAAACAGAAAAACGGGAGAGATAATTGGCTAATAAGTTTGAATAGGGGAGACCGTGGGGGAGGAGAACATAATGGTGAGGTGGTCAATGCAATGGGAGAGGAAAGCGCCAAGAAGGAAGGGGGTGGGTGACAGATACTACAGAAGTGGTGATAAGTTAGAAGAGAGGAAGCTCTGGGAGAGATGGTCACTTTAAAGGAAGGGTTGCACGTAAGAAGGAGAAAAAAAGTAAGATGGTGAAAAAAATGGAGAGGGGGTAATATTTAGAGAGTAGCTTCTACAATGTGAGATAAAGACGCCGAACGGAAGGAGAAGGAAAATAAAGAAATGTCAGAGACGGTTAGAGAGAAAGGCATCACCATCACCACCTCAGGGAGTGCAATTCGGCACCAATGAAACTATTGTATACGCTTTCACTGGGATGGGGTGTACAGTTAATATTAAATTGGACGCCACCAGCTTTTTAATCGAAACGAAGCAATTAAAACCAGAAGCAAAAGGTGGAAAGCTGGAAACACCTTGTAAAAATTAACGTTAAAAAAAACAAACTAAATCAAATGTATCTACTTATTCCCGAACACGTTTATCCAATTTAATAATGATTGAATAATCAATACAAAGAATGAAAATAATAATTGAAGTTTAACATAAATTGAATATTTCAAAAAACCAAACGAAGAGAAAACTAAATTGTAATTAGCACGCCAAATCCAAATCTTACCTTACACACGCTACAGATAAGACAAAGGAACTTATATTAGAGGGCTGAGGATGTTTGCAGCTCTTAAGCGATGGAGGCGATGGCTCCAACAGGCTGTGGACTTCGTGCCCGGAAAGAAATAAAAATGCAGACGCAGCTGCTTGAGATGCCTTGACTTAACTTGCCTCAAAGTAGTAGTTAGCCGTGAACTTCCCGATTGCAGAGCAACCAGACAATAAAAAATTGTTTATCAAAAAATAAATATAAATGAAATGTTGCCTTTAAGGTGGCAGTTAGAGGGAAAAAAGTGTCTGCTAGAAACTTGAAATTTTAACATCGACAGACAAAACTGGAAGGGGAATTTCATAAAAATTAATGTTTTATTTTGGAGTGGCTAATGCGACAAGAAAACGGAATATTTAGAAATTTGGAAGGGTGTGACTAGTGAGCCATAAAAACTCACTTATGTTGGGATTCTGATAATTTACCTATATAAGCTACAGAATCGATATAGGATCTGTAGCTTGAACCTTTACAGATTTATAAAATTTGCTATTCTGGAACCAAATCTGTCATAGTTACAGATCTTTACCTTATTGGGAAAAGTAGAATTCGATGGATGGCGCTCTGAAATGTCAATGTCATCTTAGCAACGAGTAAAACAAATCAGCTGCCATATAAGCCCTTTGATATTTAAGTGGTTTTATTTTGCTGTTTTAATTATTTTCAGTGCGTGTTTTGTAAAACTTATGCTTTTTCTTTGATTGTGCTTTAGTATTTTGTGTTGTTAAACTAAATTTTGACTCCTTATATTTTTATTTTCGGAGTAATAGGTATGGTTGATATTTGTGAAAAGTACTACAAGAGTTCAATTAACTGTTCAGTTTTAGGTCTGATTTCGTGTTTTTATTTTGTTTTTGATATAAGTATATCCACAAAAGTTGCTGGGAAGGTAGGTGTGTATTGAGTGAAAAGTACAACAGGCGTTCAATTAACAGTTTAGTTTTAGGTCTGATTTCGTGTTTTTATTTTATTTTTGATATAATTATATCTACAAAAGTTGCAGGGAAGGTAGGTTTGTATTGAGTAATATTTTAAATCTTTAATACCGACTTAATTTCTCTTTGATCTGCAATGAAAACAAAAAATAGAATAACATAACCTCTTCCATAATATCTCTGATTATATAAGAATAATATTACCTCAGAATTGATGACAGTTGAGTTAAATAGAAAAACACAGTTTTAAACTTGTTACTGACACAAAATTAAACAAATAATGTACGAATTTACGGTAATTACGTTGACTTACATATAATGCAAACCCAGACAGCACAAGTACGTACATAATACATATTCAATACGTACTCATGAGATGTAAGGTACGTATTATGTACGTAATTTCCTGTACAAAGTACGTACATCGTACGTATTAAATACGTACCGGTAGGTACTTGGTGCGTACCAGTAGTACGTACCTACCGGAAGTACGTACTTGGCATGTATCATCCAGACATGTACAGAGCTGACAGCTCACACTTGAGTTTCAAGGAGCTTTTCTTGAGTTCCTTTTAAGCAACGCCGATATTGTTGTAATTTGAGTTTATCCGTCACAATGTTAATAACGTTGCTGCTGTCGTAGCAGGAATTCGAAAAAATTTCCTTGACACTCAATTGTGGGTTTAACTGTATTGTCTTATAAATTAGAGTACACATTAGAATGTGCTCACACCAGATTAGATTAAAATATAAAACTTCAAAAACAGCTTGAAAATTAATTTATTTTGAAATAATGTACAAATTTTTACTATTTTCTATTTACTATTTGGTACATTGAACCTTTTTGCCCTGGCCGGTGCCCTTCTTAACCACCTAGCAATTTCTTGCTCCGCCTCCTTATTTTCTCTGCATTTTCCAGATTTCACAGCAGCACCTTAAAAAGATAATGAAAAATAGCTAAAATAAATACGTTTAAGTGAATAAGTCTCTGTGACATCATTAAAATTATTGACGATACAGAAAAATTACGACAAAAAGGCAGATTTAAATCTTCAACCAACTGTTTTCGATTATTACTAACAAACCTCTGAAGTTCTTTAGTTGCTTTTTTATAATGTTTACTAACTTTATAAGACATCTCACTAGTAGATTAATGTACTAATAAATAATAGGTGGGTACACTTATCTTTATAAACAGCAAATAAACAGGTTGTAAAAAAATACTGCTTACAAAAGATCCCAAAACTACAAACTATAATGAAACTAGTATTAAAATAAGTACCTAATATTACTTCAAACTAGTTTAACTGTTACTTTAATAAATACAAATTGAATAAAGTAATAGAAAATAGTCAATAACTTACCAATTATTTATCCTGGACTTGGTGTATAAACAACAAAAGTGGCTGGCACAAGTGGTCTGTGTGTTCATGGGTGAAATGGGTGGAATATTGAGATAAAAACCGCCAAATATTTCTTTTTATTGCACTCCAAACTAAAAAAAGCGCGAACGCGACAGATACCCTACATCTGGTTACCATATTGGACGAATTATTGTTCGTCCAAGGTCCTAGCGTTCTACCCTATAGATAATATACCTACTTCTACCCATCACAGGGCTGCAAGGATGCGCAGTAACTACATGTTGTTTTTCCCGCTGAGCATGCGTCCATGCAACCTTAAACCTTCTATTCGATATGTATTAGATACATACATAATACGTATCAGAAAATATGTACTGCCGATACATGTTGAGTACGTACATGGTACGTGCCCAAAATTACGTACCGTTTATGAATCACAATGTACGTACTAAATACGTACATATTAGGTAATGTACGTACAGGACGTATTAAAGACCTAATATGTACTTATTCAATACATACAGTGCTGTTTGGGAAACGAATTATTTTACTCGTTGCGACAGTTACAATTTTTTCCGTCAGAGATCTCATTGAATTCTACTCCGCCCAATAGGTTTCAACTTCACTTCTGTTTATAATGTCAAAATTGTAACCTCAAAACCATTAAAAGTATTCAACAGCTGTGTGACCTGGTAAACCTTAATACTAATTGATGTTTTTACAATTTGTAATAAAATAATGGCGTAAATGAACTACTAGCATAATAAATTCAACATGTTATTTATTTATTCAAATATACGGATTTTGTAGAACACAAGGTGTGAAAAGGAAAGGATAAAAAATCCAAATCTCCAGGAGCAAGTTATACTTACAATTTTTGGAAAATTATTACATTTTTCGTAGCAATAACTACTATAAACCCTACTTTAGATCCCAATTATTTAATAAAAAAGTGGGAAGAGCTAGTGGTGCAATTGAAGGCGCAATTATTTAAATTAAAACTAAAAACTCTACAACTTTTCAACTAATAATCCACGAAAAATGATAATAATAATAATACAACACTCTGTACCACACCCTGTACTGCTTACAGTTACAGATGTCAAGCCCGTAAATATTTACGAATCTGTAAGTAACGGGTAAGGTTAGAATCGCATTTCCTGTAACTCCTACAGATTTCGTCCTATAGATCTTACACATGTTTTCAGAATTCCGCCATAAATAAAAGGTAACAGCTGAACAGCATGTTACAGAGGAAAATAGAATCCGAAAAGTGGAAAATTGGATAAAGCAGTATGGGAGAGAGCCTCAAGAAAGAAGAGGGAATGAGTGATTCGACGGCAAAAGTATTAAAGACGAAAGATTGGAAGGATAGTCTAGAAAGTAAGAAAAGAACACGACAAAATGCCAAGGAGAGAAAGAAAAATGAATAGCGTAAGAGAGGGACAAGTGCATCTACTCATTGAAGACATTATTGAATTTAACAGTTCAATCCTTCACTTATAATAAAATTTTGACTTACCTGTTTAGCACTAGGCTACATATACGCCACTAATGTGTTTTATCTAAGTTAGATATGCTTATTTGTGAAGAAAATGTCTTCTGCCTGCTAGTACCTGCATCGTGTATATCTGTCACTGCGGACTTCCTGGTGGATATGTGCTTCCTTTGTAATAAGCGATAATAAGCCATCGGCAAGAAATTACATGAGATATTCAGTCTCGAGACTAATTGGGTGGAGAATGTAATCGAGATTAGGACGACCACAATTAATAGATCTGACAAGGTCGCAGTGGAATAGGCCGATTAGCCACCTCATCGAATCTAATATAAACTTTTCTGATGGATCTCTTCTCACCGGTTAGGTTTATCAATAAATTTGTTCCCATAAATTATCATTCACAATATAATATTAACTAAAACTAACATACAAAGTGTTAATATTTTTATTTGGTATTATTAATAGTCTAATCATGGCTGATAACCATAACAAATTATCCCATAAGTAAGCGGTAACACGCGTCGGCACACGTCCAGCGGCTAGATCACGTGTTGGTTGAAGAGCGGGTCATAAACACTCTGTGATAATGATCGCGTTAGAGAAAAAAAGGCTGAAAAAATATAAACGATATTTGGATTAGAATATTTGAGGGCTTTTATGTAATGTAATAAACGATACCTCGGGTTTCATTACTTGTGATTAAATATAAAAATGAAGCAGCTGTATCGACGTCTTCTTTAGTTGGCGTTGAATGGTTCAAAAATTCAAAAGTTTATTTATAGGGTTGCCGGAAGATGGTATTAATTCATTCAATACGCTTGGGTTGTACTCAACAGCCCAGGCACTTGAACTGAATCTTTGTAACATTACCCATGTTATCTACCTACTTCCATTCCAGAAGCTTCTTGTCTTCTATATAGGCCACAGATTATCTGGAGATCTTCAGTAGTTGTAATGGTTGTGTTAATTCCACTCCAAAGTGCTTCCGTCTGAGTCCTTGTAAGCTCTTTCAGAAGCAGAGTATGTGAGTAGGTCTTCATCGTAGGGTTCACATTCTCTGCACATAGGTTCACTAACTTTGCCCATCCTGTGCAGATGCTTCCTCAGGGTACTGTGTCCAGTCACCAAGTCGGTAACTGTATTTAAATTTCTCTTACCCAGTTTCAACGGCCTGGACGAGAATTCTTTGTCTAACTTATTCAGTAGACTCTTAGTATGGAGATGTCAGCCTGTGTTAATTAAAGCTGAACAGTGGTTCTTAACTTTACTGAAGAAGGGTTTATTCAGTGCAGACTAAGCTGACTATGAATAGCTGAGCTACAGCTATTCAGATTTCTGTAAAAGCGCTTAACCAGCTCATGTTCAGCAATTTTTAAATAGCTGAACAATGAATTATTTGATGAGCAGAAAAACGCTTTTTCAGCCTGTATTCAGCTAGTAATAAAAGGCCGAACAACACCGGATTAGGTGAGCTGAAGAAATGCTTATTCAACCCAAGTTCAGCTACATAAGCATATTGCTGAACAATATCTACTAAGTTGGCTGAAGAGGCACTTATTCAGTATGTAGTTCAGCTTTATGGATGCTGCTGTATAATGGCATCTATATTGTCGGATTCGGCTCTTATTCAGCTTATTATTCAAGTTAGGTAGCTTAATCAGTCTTTAACACCATCAATCAACTACTAATCAGCTTATTGTCTTAACAGGCCCAATAAATCAGCGTTCATTGTTACTTGGGATGAAACTCGTTCATACATCCATCGAATAATCGAGACTTTACTCGATCGATTTGATGCATTTGGCGCACGAAGCTCAATCGAGTTCATAGATAATATAACATCGAGTTCGCATTCCCATTGTATCAAAAAATCGTTGGTCAGCTAACTTCATAGTTGTATTTTCTTAGAGAAGTGACATTTATTATTTGTTGTTTTGCTTGTCAGGTGTTTAGTTGGACTTGGTCGATGAAGGGCTATTTGTGTTTATTGAATACGTTAGATGGGAAACATGTGCAAACCCAATGAAAAACATTGGGAAGTTATTTTTAATAGCTCAATGAACCTATTTTCGGGTAAAGTGAATGGATCATTATTCACTCGTAATGATCGTCTTTTTTTCACAAGACGTAGATTGTCAACTGCTCTAGCGAGCTTTTCATGTTGCCGCAATCCTACATGAACAATGGGTACTGGGTAGCATTTTAACAATGACCTATAATATTTAATATATCAACAAATTGATGAGTAGATATTATTTAAAAAAACTAGACGTACCGAATTTCCAATACTTAAGTCAACACACACACCAATAATAAACAACAAACATAACCTCATAAATTCAATAGCTCGATCACAGTATTATTGTTAGGTATACTAACTTTGGTTCGATCCTATGGTTCGATCAACTCGACAGCTTAGGAGTCGTCGAGTGATTTCAATCGAGTCGAGAGGAAAAATCGAATTTGCCAAAATTCGTCGAGTAATCGAGCTTCGTGCTCCCACTACACAGTTGTGTATCGACCCTATCGACCAAGGCTAAAAGACAGTTACTTTCTAGTTCCACGTATACAAACCCCAGTGCCATGATTTCTTTTGTATCTATCGGTGAACCAGATAATTTCTCCAGAATTACCTGGATGCATCACCTGTTCCCTGGATGGGATGATAATATTCACTCGCTCAGTGAATATGTTCTCCGATGTCATGCTTTCAAAACTTATGTAAAATATGTGTTCATCCAGTATTGTACCAGTTATTTCAGTGTGTCATTCTTGAACATTGTTTGGGGACCATAAGTCTCTCGATTTCAGCCTAAGAATTGCCATCACCGCCTCCGCCCTTACAAAAAGTCCAACAACGGCTTCCATATTGATGCCAGCCCTATGCTGTTCATTGCCCAGTAATACCATGGAGGGCTTGTCTTTTGATTGCAGTTAATATGTTCACTGCTGAGGACACTTCTGTCCTCCTCCACCAGACTATTGTTCCATAGGTGGTTGGTCTTATCACAGTTGTGTAAAACCGGTGAACCACCTCAGGTCGTAGTCCCCAGGTTTTGCCCATTACCCTACCCTGTGGAAGAACTCTTCTATTCGTAGAAGCAACTAGTTTGGTTTTTTCTGGATTAACTTAAGGCTTTGAGCCGGAAGATGGAAAGAATGCTACTGCAATTTGGAAGCGTGGCTAACCGTTAGCAAAGTTTTTTACTTTCTTTGACGAAACATAGTGTGTTGTTGTTGTGTGACTATATAATATTCAACATGATATTACCTACTACTTTTTATTGTTGGAGGTGTTACCTAAGTACATAAGAGGCATATCTTTATTCCAAGTATAAACCAGAGTATAAGTTATGTTTCTCAATTTGTGGGTATAAATTTGCTTGCGCGTAACAATATCTACATTGTTATCTTATCTGGCGTCGGATGATAAGGAAATTGAAGTAATAACATTATAACGATTCTTAAGTATCTAAAGTTTGAACTTTAAATACTAGGTACCATCATAAGTTGCCTAATTTGAAGAATATGATAAACTGGAATTTCTTCGGTGCATTTGGCTTCAAAAACAGACAATTCTCTTCGACTCGCATTTCTATTTTCTCAAAACAAACCAAAAAATTTGAGTTATGGTAGATCTCAGAGATTCCTACTTTTTAAAGCGTCAAGTTTCAAAACGTTTCTTTATTGGACCAGTAATTCTCGGTATAAAATATCGACGGCATAATAAAATTATACTTACTCTATAGAATAGATTTATGCTATTATCGACATGGGGCTTGAAAAGCACAAATTTTTTGAGGAAATAGGGTTTTCAGGCGGCAATGTCATGCTAGGACCTCTCAAAAATGTGGCTTACCTGGCTATTGTTTCCCGAGAGTATTTTTGATTGTCCAAGATCCACTAGATCCTTCTAATAGTCAGATATTCCCTTTTTTTTCAGCGCTACCTAATTTTTCCAATATTACATTATGGTTGATAGAGCAAAAGGGTATTTCAACCTCTCTTTTTGCTAGTTAGTCTAAACCAATCTGTTCCAGTAGATGAGGTAACGATTTTTTTATCGTCCTGAGGTTTCCTAGTGCTTGTAACGTTATATTTGGCCACTATCATTGAAATATTTAAATATCTACCGGACGGCGAGTAGCCAGTCCTTTTTCCTTACCAACATGTGATTCTCGTAGAGAACCTGTAGCACCGATCACCGCTGAAAGGCAAATTTTTACATTTAATGTGCGACGGATAATCTCCGTTGGTGAGGATCAGTATACACTGATATTGGTCAAATATTTCAATTCTTCTTTCCTATAGAGAGATAGAAATTAAGAACACACTACGAATATGTAAATTCTTTCTCGAAGCGGAGCATGTGAAAAGGAAAGGGATATACAACGTATGTCGATTGCTCATCGCATAGTTCAATTTAATAGCGAGTAGTAAGAGTAAGCTTTCTTTCTCCTGTGAACCATGAACCGATAAGGTTAAAATTTTCAATTTATTGTAAGAGGTTTACCTCAAACTTTTTTTTCCCTAAAGTGCATTCAATGTGAATGGTAAGTTGCATTTACGTATATGCTTTTCATTTCTGATTTTTGCTTTTATATTTTTCTCTCCTAGTGATAAGCGCCAGATACACACATACAATGATATTTTTTTTATCTTGTTCTTTTTCTTTTCCTAGTTCTTCTTATACAGTTGATAAAAGGTTCACATGTATATAGTTGAAGTCTTTAAAATATGTATATTTAGTTAATTAATTAATTCAATCTAATTACCAATCTAGAATATTATATTTCCGGATTACATTTTTCATTACATTTTTTTATCGCCTTCTGTGATTGAAATAAGCAGTAAAATAAAATTGAGTTTTTATATTATTTAGATATTGTTTCTTTGATTTATTTGATGAATGGAAATAAATAAGATTTCCTTAATAATATATCACATTTCTTTATTGCTTCTTTTGTTTTTTTATAGTAAAATACAGGATATATTTTTTTTATGAACCACGTTCTTAAATGAATTTCTGAATTTCTTAAACACTTGTAAAAACGAATTACTGCAGATATCCTGAATTTTACATGAAAAAGAATGTAACTATTGCTGATACAATGTATCTTTCTTAGCACTTAGTACCTGAGACTTTGTACCTGAAAGTTTGTACCTGGAACTTTGTACCTGGAAGTTTGTACCTGCCAATTTTCCGGACGAAGTAGTTTCCATGAGACATCTCAGACACGTAGAAAATTAAGGAAAGTAAAACAAATAAGTAAACAACGTGCTTCAACAAACAACAATATATTTTTTTTAAATTTCCGTGTGATATTAGTTTAAAGTCATTATACAACTTGTAAATTTAACAACGCTGTTCATATTCCTTCCCTTCCAACATTTCCAGGTTTGTTGATAGAGAGTTGTGAGGTGAAAAACAAGTCGACTAATATTATTCAGGGTGGCGCCCACTTACCTTTCTTGATTAACTTTAATTACATTTCTTATCTTGATTTATTAACTTATTAAATTCATTTGGTTTCTTAGCTTCATTTATTATCTCATTAACTTCAATATATCTTCAATAACTTAAATAAAGTAGGATTACCCGCGAGCCGGTAAGACTACTCCCTGAATTGTTATTAGTTTGGTCTCCGAATTCACACCTTAGGTGCTCTCCATATTGCGTCGCCGTTGCAATTCATCTTGCCTTCAAATAAATAATAGGTAACATGCTTTAATAGCCGACGCCGACATCATAATAATCATTTCCCAGTTCTTTCTTCTAAAGGTATTTAGATAAATGAACTCACTATCAACCACTTCATTAATTTTATTTTGGTTCAATGAAAAAAGTAGCTTCCTATTCAATACTTAAGTAAATATTTAAATATTTTTGAGAATTAAAAGCTTAGAGCATGTAACAAGCGTTAAAAGTAGCTTTGGTGATAACCGGTACATATTACATATCAAAATAACAGGACCGTTTTAAGAAATATCTGAGAATATGAGAGAATTTATTGAAATTATCTTATTCATCATCTATTAAGGCACCTTCAGTAGGTCATAAGTAATTGGCCACTTAAAATTACCTAATATTTGATTATTAAACAGATTTAATAGATATGGAACAATTTTGTTTAAAATTGTTGTAGACAGGAACAAGTTTGTTGCAGTGATATCAGAAAGAATGCAAACAGCCTTAAATACAGTTTATAAATGGTGCATACAAGAGATACTATGCTCTGAAAAAAACACGAAAAAGACGGCACTACAAGACCTGAAGTTAATAGTGAAAAAACTGGGCACTTACCCAAAAAATGACCCAGGTGGTTATACACAAGGGCTGTTTGACCGATGAGAGCCTATGGATCAGTAGTGTGGTGGACAGACATTGCAAGTGGTAGCTGTAAGGCTATTGAGTGGCATATAAGGGCTTGCTTGCCTGTGTATTACCAGAGTCATAAAAACCACTCCCACAAGTGCTATGGAAGTTTTGCTGAATCTGTTTCCACTGTACATTTTTATACATGTCGAAGACGGCTTCCACGAGAGATAGCTTAAATCACTATACTAGGTAGGCAAGACTGGAAGAAAGGTGTATCCATACAGGCTAAGGCAACCTGGTATACGGACGAATCGAAGACAGAAGTACCTAAGTGTATGAGCCGAAATTGTAGGGCTAAAACATAGGATAGTTATTCCAATAAGCCTGCCTAAGGACATTACAACTAGGTTTAAAAATTCGAACTTTCGATATATCGGCATTTTAGCTAAATAAGGTCGGATTGTACAGATTTGTACCACGCTAGGTGTAGAGTTATCAAAGTAGCTAACAATTACCCATAAAAGTCTTGTATAATTTTGGATATGAGTAAGAGAATGAGGAAAATTTTAAGCTGTGTCGCTTTTCTTCTAGAGATGATATTAATGTCTTGATTAAAAACTGATAATTGTGAAACTGATTGGGTAGTCTAGAATTCCCCTCGTCAGGAGACTCATTTTAAACCTGAACCAAATTTGCGATATCTATTGGAAGTGAACTCGCATTGGCAACGGCGCGGAACGTTTCTAAAATCTTTTTAACACGTGAAGATATTATTTGAAATTAAATAAACATGAACATTGGGTATAAAATTTCAATGTACTGGTCATCCCTATAACAATGTACAATTGATAATCCAAGAAATTATTTTAAGAGAAAAATGTCACAACTGGGCGCTTTACTGTACCAACTCATAATTTTCAAGAACCAGTCGACATTGAACTATTTTTTTATTTCTATAACAAGTATGGTCGAGAAACCAACCCTGTCGAACAGTAGTGGTTGGCATTTTGCTTGGTTAAACCGTGAATAATAAGCATAAGGGGTGCATAAAAAGTAACCCTTTAGGGCGTTGCGAACCATTATTTTTATGTAGATACTGTCCTGATTAATAGTCTGCATCCATCAAGACTCTTTTGCATAAATAATTTACAATAGCAGCATTTTCGTGGCCCTCTTTGCTATACACAATATTGAATGCAAATTAATTATGTTTGTGAGTGTAACATTTTTAAGGTGCTTGATTTTATCAACTAAAATTTTAACATTGTTTATGCTTATTTTGAATAAAAATCGGTCATTCTGAAATATAAATTAAACCTCTACGTTTTGGGCGCTAATTAAATAAAAATGTTTGCCACTTCAAATAATATGTCAAATATATATAGTAACACGCTTTTAAAGAATATCGAACTAAAAAGTTGAAAATAATTTTAAAAATAAACAATAGTATATAAAAAAAATACTAGTATAATTGGGGGAAAAGCGTGGGGTGCTCGATATACGAAAATTATGGCAAAAAGCGCCCCACGCTTTTCCCTCAATTATACTAGTATTTTTTTATATACTATTGTTTTAAGTTTATTTTTAAAATTATTTTCAACTTTTTTGTTCGATATTCTTTAAAAGCGTGTTCTTTTAGTTGTTTTAAACTATATAGACCAGGGTCGATAATTTTTGAGACCAAAAAAAATTATAGTAGGATGAAACCCATTGGAAGAGGTAGAGAATATAACAAAAACGAAAGGAAAAATAAATTACGGGCGATCTGAGGTCGGGAAGGGGGAGGGGATGAGTTTTTAAGGGTAAAAACAGGTTAATCTCGATTTCCGGTAAAACTGCAAGTCTTATGAAAAAAAGTTAAGTGGAAAAGTTGTAGGTAATAAAAAGAACTACAACTTTTGTATCGACACTTTTTTCACATAACCTCAAAATTTATGTGAAAAATTCGAATAACCGAGTTTTTGGTTTTTTATTTTTATCTTTTGCAAAAAAAATTATTTTTTCACGAAATTTGGTGAAAACTTACCTTTGTATGTCCCAAATATACAGTGATTTTTTTGATTTAAAATATCCATTTTTTCACCTTATTTTGACTTAATATCGAAAAAGCACCCTAATTTTCAATCGAAAGTTCTCACGTCAAAATATCTGCTTTTTCAAAAAAGTTGGTGTGTTTTTTGTTCGTTGAAATCTCTACTTCCTGATGGTATAAAAAAATATATAAATTACTATGGTAAATCTTCTCGGAAAATGCAAATAATGAAAAAAACTCGAATCCGAAATGTTTTTTTTGAATCAATATGTATAATTTTGAGCTATTTATTAAAATTTACACTTTAATTACTAGAAAAACGTAAGATTTCATGTTATATTGATAAACAAAAAAATTGCTAATCCATAAAACATCAAAATTGCAAAAAAACCTGCGAAAATAGGATTTAAAAAGGATATCATCTAAAAAATGTGACTGTTGCAATTTTTTTCAGTAATAAAGTTGATTTATTAAATTCTCATCACATTTATGTCATAGAAAATCTCATAATAGATAAATGTACATGCAAATCATACTATTGAATTTAAATACTTTTTATTGATGACGTTATTTATTATAATATTTTCAAATACAATAATCTTCTTATTTATCAATACTTTATCTTGCATTCTAATTACTTCTCCATTATTTTTTGTCTCTTTGATGGCGGCATTTCTTCATCGTTAGATTCGACAAACCGTCCGATTCTAGCGGATCTTCGAGACTATCACCGTCTTCGTCTCCAAGATTATTTCCGGTATTTCGTTCTTCATCCACAATTTCATCCGAATCATCAACTTCCTCGTAGGTTTTTTCTTCTACATTGAAGCATGTTTCAGATGTTGTATCGCAACCAGAAAAACAATGGAGAAATGCAACGATATTTTTTAAGGATTCATATTTGAAACTATTAGATGTGAAAAATAGATCTTTTATAGTACCAGAACCTGGCTTGAGAAAATGAATATCATGATTATTAGAATTTAATTGATTTAAAAGGACCAACAGATCAATATCTTGACCCACAACAATGATAGTTTTATTAGTATCTCTAGCAATATCTATCGATGTCTTAATAATGTCAGCATCTTCTTCTGCTTGTTTACAGGAAAATCCTTGTGACTGTAATCTTCTACTGAAATCTTCTACTAAAACATCATTCGATTTTAATTTTTTAGGTTATATTAGGTTAAACATACTATTTATGAAAGAAAATATTACTATTTTTATATTAGAGCTGATTGGTACAGATTAAAATATAGGTAGTATTTACCTTACTATGAAGATTTCTCAAGTTTATTTTAAAGTTAATTTGTCACAATTCTCTTCAAGTAATTCAGCCAGCACGTGTTTTTTTTACGAACGATGTTATTCACTGCTCTGTATCTCGAATACTGGCTAACAGTTTTTACAGCTGCTACGAAATAAAAGGTAGTAAGCCACATACTATGGAGACTGTACACTGTATAGTCTCTATACCCCGTACCTTCCTAGCCCCTTCCCATCTTCTCTATGAAATAACTTTTGACGGGCTAACATTTTCCGAAGGTCACTCAGGTATTTAAGTATAAGTAATTAAAGTGTAAATTTTAATAAATAGCTCAAAATTATACATAACGATTAAAAAAAAAATTTCGGACTCGAGTTTTTTTCATGATTTGCATTTTCTGAGAACATTTACCATAGTAATGTATATACTTTTTCATACCATCGGAAAGTAGAGATTTCAACGAACAAAAAAAACACCAAATTTTTTAAAAAAGCAGATATTTTGACGTGAGAATTTTCGATTGAAAATTAGGGTGCTTTTACGATATTAAGTCAAAATAAGGTGAAAAAATGGATATTTTGAATCAAAAAAATTACTGTATGTTTGGGACATACAAAGGTAAGTTTTCACCAAATTTCGTGAAAAAATAAATTTTTTTGCAAAAGATAAAAATAAAAAACCAAAAACTCGGTTATTCGAATTTTTCACATAAATTTTGAGGTTATGTGAAAAAAGTGTCGATACAAAAGTTGTAGTTCTTTTTATTACCTACAACTTTGCCATTTAACTTTTTTCCATAAGACTTGCAGTTTTACCGGAAATCGAGATTAACCTGTTTTTACCCTTAAAAACTCACCCCCTCCCCCTTCCCGACCTCAGATCGCCCGTAATTTATTTTTCCTTTCGTTTTTGTTATATTCTCTACCTCTTCCAATGGGTTTCATCCTACTATAATTTTTTTTAATTTTTTACCATTTTAAAAATTATCGACCCTGGTCTAATATTTATTTTTCATTTTTTAGTTCGATTTATTCGAGTTTTTCTTTAAGTTCTCATTGTTAGTATTATAAATTTCCAACAGAGGGTGCACGAATGTAAAATTCTTCTTGAACAACGTAATAAAATTCGATCTTATAATTCTATGTCTTGCTACAAATATAAATGAAATTTTTCAATTAATCATTTTAGACAGAGTTGTATCATTTTGTGCTTGATGATTTGTAAAATGATATTACACTATTTGCGACTAACTAATAATGACGACTTATGAATTATTTCTTAGTCGTTCCATTTCATCTAATGCTTCGTTGTTACATGGGGCTTTATCTGTCAACTTGGAACAATCAAGTTCTTCAATCCGAATACCGTCTGCACCGGCTAAGTGCGACGTATGCTTGTGCGCGCAAAGGAGAGTTACAAACCCACAAACATACAAGTGAAGCTAATAAAAGCGTGTTAAAAATACTAAGAGTTACATTTCATTTTTGAACAGTGAAAGTTCTTGCCTAACTGATTTTAAATATGGTGATCTTATAGCCAGCTCTCAGGACTGATAAATCAGCTAACATATAACTATTATCATCTGTCCAGCGATTTTAAAAAGATCCACTGAAGTAAAGGTAATTTTAGTAAATGTGTGATAAATAAAACTTCCTGTATAAAAAAATAACAACCATTGATGAAGCCATACAAAATTTACCCAATAGTTACTTTCCTTACCGAAGGATTCTCCTACTTAAATCGGGAGCTATGTCATCCGGAATTGTATTTCAGAGAGATGTGTCTTCCGAGAAGATTCTCCAGGAAAAAGTGAATTAACAGGAGCTACTGTTTATGCAGAATTCAGATATGTAACAATATACAGTGTGTTAGATTAAAATAATTATTCGTCATCCTGTATGGAATAACTAAAATTTTACTAAAATACTAAAATAAAATGCTTAAAGTTATACTTCATACCAAATATTAATTGGTTTTCCCGTGACAGTCCAAATATATTTTTAAAACAAGTTGAAAAAATCAAATTACTATTTTATCCAAAATCATCAGATTCATCCACCTTATAGCATATAAAATACCACTACTTTATCCACTAGTCGAATAATGAAAAATCTTAAATTGATAATTTTTGACCGTACAGCTCCTATCAGAGCGAAATGTCATATCATACTTTGATGAAATCTGATTCCAAATGACAGTAATGGAGGATAAAACGTTGTATCTCATTCGTTGCGTTTTATCCAATTAAGAATATAAATAGTGTATAAAACACTATCTAAAATACTGATACAATATTAACTACTATTTCGAAAAAGGTTAGAGATAGGTATTGGATAAGCCACAGGGATACCACGTATGAACTGTTTTCTAATTGGGAATTTAAATTGAGATCGTAGCGCCGGAGTGGCGATAACTGAACTACTTCTTTGTAGAATGTGATTAACCTCAATTATCTTTTTTCCATTGTTTGATTGTAGCAGTGATGGGTAATGTTAATAACCACCAATGTTATTAACTAGTTTTTAGCGTTAATTAACGCTAAGTTAAAAATTGTTTGAAATTAACCACGGTTAACAATGTAACGTTATATTTGACCACTATCATTGGAATATTTAAATATCTACCGGACGGCGAGTAGCCAGTCCTTTTTTCTTATCAACATGTGATTCTCGTCGAAAACCTGTAGCACCGATCATCGCTAAAAGGCAAAATTTTTACATTTAATGTGCGACGAATAATCTCCGTTGGTGAGGTTCAGTATACACTGATATTGGTCAAATATTTCAATTCTTCTTTCTTATAGAGAGATAGAAATTAAGAACACACTGCTAATATTTAAATTCTTTCTCGAAGCGGAGCATGTGAACAGGAGAGGAATATACAACGTATGTCGATTGCTCATCGCAATCATGAATTTTACATGAAAAAGATTGTAACTATTTCTGATACAATGTATCTTTCTTAGCACTTACTAAGTACCTGGACTTACTTAGTACCTGGACTTACTGAGTACCTGAGAATTCGTACCTGAAGTTACCTGAGTTACCTGAGACATACCTGAGACCACAAAACAGTCTGGAACTTTGTACCTGCCAATTCCGGACGAAGTAGTTTCCATCAGACACGTGGAAAATTAAGGAAAGTAACAAGTGAACCAATTTAAAACCAACGTGCTTCAACACACAAAACCAACATTTTTGTTTATATTTTACTGTGATATTTAAAGTCATTATACAACTTGTAAATTTAACAACGTTGTTCATATTCCTTCCCTTCCAACATTTCCAGGTTTGTTGATAGAGAGTGGTGAGGTGAAAACAAGTCGACTAATATTATTCAGGGTGGCGCCCACTTACCTTTCTTGATTAACTTTAATTACATTTCTTAACTTGATTTATTAACTTATTAAATTCATTTCGTTTCTTAACTTCATTTCTTATCTCATTAACTTCAATATAACTTCAATAACTTAAATAAAGTAGATTTACCCGCGAACCGGTAAGACTACTCCCTGAATTGATATTAGTTTGGTCTCCGAATTCACACCTGAGGTGCTCTCCACATTGAGTCGCCGTTGCAATTTATCTTGCCTTATTATTTTAAATAAATAATAGGTAACAACAATTTAGGCGCCCACAAGAAGAAGAAGAATTTTCAGTGTCAAAATTCAAAATATTTTTAAACTCTATGTAATTTTTCTATTATAGATGCTTCGCTCCACACTTTATACTCATAATTTATACTACACCAAAGCAACTATAGCCCATGCTACTGGTCCAGGTCTATTGAATATCAATTTCGCAGACTCCTGACGGCCGCGACTGTCGATGATTTCTAAATTCTGGAGCCATAATTTACATCTCAAATAAGCTTATTTTATGTCAAATTTTTTGTAATAATGGGCAGAACACAAATATCTAATAAACAATTTTTTTTGGTTAAAAATTGATAGTTAATAACTAGTCATTAACCAATGAACTGTTAACAAAATTATTAACCGGCTAATACCCATCACTAGATTGTAGTTTAGACGTTGCCTTTGGCTTTTTTTCGTTTTTTTTATTATATTCGTAGTTTCATAAGTATTGTTAATTGTATTTTTAGAAAAAGGAAGTTGGAGGATCTTCCACCACTTTCCTACAATGGTGAGGTTATTCCATTTGCAGCGGAAGTAAAATATTTGGGGATTATCCTAGATAAGAAACTTACTTGGAACGCTCACTTGGAAAAAGTTATCCATAAGGCCAGACTATCTTTGTGGACATGTCGCAGGATCTGTGGAAAATCTTGGGGCTTGGGACCCAAACAAATCTATTGGATATATGTGATGATTGTTAGACCAATGATCACATATGGAGCTATTGCCTGGTGGCCAAAAGCTTTACAGCGAACGGCCCAAGCAAAGCTCTCTGGTTTACAGAGACAGGCCTGTCTGGCAATCACTGGTGCTATCAGCTCCACACCGTCAGCAGCCATGGAAATCCTTCTGGACCTACCTCCTCTCCATATATTTTTGGAAAGAGAGGCTAGATGGACAGCATACAGAATTGTACATATTTCTAAATGCACAAATCAGGCTTATGCAGAACGAAACAGAATACTAGCGGACAGTGAAAGTCACAGTATTCTGGGAATGACCTCTGACATAATGCCTCCAACAGTAAACTACGACCTGCCTTACACCGTCCTAATTCCAAATAGAGATGAATGGGTCCTCCGTAAGGATGAACTATTAAGAGCAGACAGCTGTTGGTACACAGACGGCTCAAAAACACCCTCAGGCTCTGGTGCAGGTGTATACGGGCGCAGACCTAGGACAGAAATTTCTATCTCTCTAGGATCCTATGCAACCGTATTTCAGGCGGAAATTTACGCCATTGTTTCATGTGTGGAGAGAGTGGAACAAGCCAATCTCATACATAGAACAATAAAAATTTTCTCGGACAGCCAAGCGGCTTTAAAAGCACTTAGCTCTTGCCGTGTAACGTCGAAATTGGTTTTAGACTGCCAAAAAAGACTCTCCTCAATAGGAGAACTCAATAAAGTATTGCTGGTCTGGATCCCTGGCCATTCTGGCATGGAAGGAAACGAGAAGGCAGACTTTCTTGCAAGGGAGGGTGCCGCACGTGTTTCTATCGGACCAGAACCCACAATTGGCATCGCAATAAGTTTTGCCAAACAAACACTAAATACCTGGACAGCAAGAAGAGCTTTAGACTTCTGGCATAATTTACCAGGATTGGTTCATTCAAAGGCTTTTATACATCCTTCGAAGTATGTCTCCAAACAAATGTTAGACCATAGCAGGCATGACCTACGTTGTCTAACAGGCCTTTTAACAGGCCACTGTCATCTGAATCATCATATGCTAAAACTTGGACTGTCGGAAGATCCGACTTGCCGTCTTTGTTTGGAAGATGATGAAACAGCAGAGCATATAATTTGTGCCTGCCCCGCCGCGGCTCGAATCAGGTATCTGATGTTTGGCAGGGTCTCTCTCTCGCCCTCGGACCTGAAATATCATTCACCAAATAAAATAATCGGCTTTGTTAAAAAGCTGAATTTGTTTGGTGAAATCTGAATAGGTGTGAGCCACAATAGACTCTTGTGAGTCGCAGTGGAGGGCCTTATAGACCCACTCACCACAAACCTAACCTAACCTAACCTAACCTAATTGTATTTATTATGCAAATTTATGTCAAGTTTATAGAGTATTGTACGAAGAAAAAGTTCCTTTTTGCCACCAGATATAGTATCGCTTATATTGAAATCCCTAATAGACAACGTCGCATTGTCGAAAATATGTCACTTGTGTCCACTTATGCAAATTACTGGCTACTAAGGGAGAAAATCATTAGAAAACTAGATTTTATCGAAAATATTAATCCACCCTTTCTCTATACAAATGTATCAGGATTTACTAGCCATTTAGATGATTATCCTAACATATTTACCATAATAATAATAATAAATGCCTTTCTATAAAAACCGTTAGTTAAATCAAAATGCTTCGTCTGTCTATATCAGATATTTCGAACACTGATTAATATAATGTAAATCCATTCCACAATTTGGAAATTCTGAGGGTCGACACAATACAAAATATCCACCCCAACTTTTAAGGATTATGACGGATTTTAACCTCAACTATTTGTCTATCGCTACCCTTCGTAAATACGTACTGGTAATACTGCAAATAGCTTTGAACTGACACTAAATTTAATTAGAAAATTGAATACTTTAGTTAGTGATGAAATATGTTTCGCTCCACCAAAAATCACACAACGTGGCTAAAGAAGTTTTAACTTTAATGAATATTGTTTAAAAATGGCCATTGATAGCTTACCACAAACTTACCATGTTGAAACTTGAACTTGAAGTGAAATGTCATAACAGAACGTCAGAACAGCAGTATTTAATAGTTATTTACGTAATTAGTGGGATATGGACATTATTAACGCACGAATGTGAAGTGTAATCACATAAGTGCGTTAATAATTCCTATCACACGTGTTACGTACAAAATTTTATCTACAACTGTTTATTAGTATTATAAACAGTACCTATATCATAGAAAAAAAAATTCAATCCAACGTATTTTTAATAATATCGACTGCAAACATAAGGTACTGTGTATCATATTATGTACCCATAGCAGCAAAGACAAACAAAGCTGTAGACATAAAATAAATTAGTTATGTCATCAAATTGTCAAAGTTGAATGAACAAAAATCTATAAAAATGAGTTCAAGCGAAGACAATCTCCTTTCGAAAATTGAATATGCAACTTCCAGTGTTATTTTAAATATTCAATTCTGGTATTAATATTTTTCTAGATTTTTATTATCGCACTAGTGCGGTAATGTATCCAGAAACGCACTAGTGCGGTAATATACGTCATTATGACATTGAAGATAATGTCAAATCGTACCCGTTATATGACAGTTGTAGATAAAAAATGTTACATTTGTCTGTGCCTGCCCCCCTTCCGGAAATAAGGTGAGGTAGTTTTGGACGAAGTCTCGTTAATGTGTATTAAGGTCATTTTAGATTAGACAATTTTTCGTGCAATATTTAGTCCAAGTTTTGGAACAATATTTGGAATAGATTTCTTGTGTGAAATATTGGCCAACTGTTTCAAGCTATTTTAGACTTTTCCAATTTATTGAACAATATTTAGTTCAAGATTCTGTGCAGTGATTTGATTTGATGATAAAATAAATATAAACTTTTCAAAAATTCTGTTAGTTATGGAACCGGAAAATTTGAAATTAGTATTTATTAATTTGCATGGCTGTTTCATGTTTTCCGATTTCCTCAATTAACATTTCAATCTCTCGTTTATTCCAAGACATATTTTTCAACCACTTTAATACATAACCACAAATTATCAAGATTAATGACATTTTCATAGAACATTTTCATCGTGAAACAGAAGCACAAACAATAAATCAAACTGTTAAGAAAATAGAACCTGTTCTATTTTCTTTTACAATTTGACAGGGTAGACAATTTTCAATTTTAGACAATTTGAATTGTTCCAAAACTTTTAATAAATATTTCACAAGAAATTGTCTAATTTAAAATGACCTTTAGGTATAGTATATTCAATAGCCTTCTTGGAGTGCGTCATCGTTTGTGACGTATATTCGGGTTTTAGGTATGTCGTATATATAGTATTTGCCAATATGACATATAGCTAAGATTAAATTTGATAAATGGAATCATCTGGATCGTATTCAGCCAAATTTGAAAAGGCTATGAAATTAATAATTACCAGCTACTTTTTCTAACTGAAAATACTTGAGAACGTTCAAAATGCTGATGTTTTACCGTGTATCTCGGCATATTTTTGTTTTATTTAAATAAATATAACAATAACATTAATATTCACTTTTCATAAATAACACCGATCAACACGATTTTTGGGTCTGATTGCTACATGTTAAATTTTGGTTTCTCCTACGACAGAAACAGAGAAAACATTTTTTTTTTTCGATTAAAGTTTGCTTTTGTAGACACTAGAGCGATTTTTCAATTTTTCGACAAAAATTACTGATTTTTTCCACAATTCCACTATAAATTATAATTAGAAAACATTTTCTCGGATACAAGAGTCTTTTTTATTGAAGATTGGTGATAAGCAATAGCATATAGATGTAAAATAACAATAAATTAATGTCGCAAAGTGAATATTCTTCGTATTAAATTGAATTAAGTTATACTTATCGTTGTAAATCAGCTCAAGGCAAACTTTACGAACTACATATGAATATTTAAGTGTTTTTCAATGTCTTGAATCAGAATTTAAGCATGAGTACAGAAACCCAAGAAAAAATATTTTTTTTGTTGCCGGTATAATAATTGACCGTAAACAACAAAGTACAGACCTGACGAGAACTGTCAGTGGGACATTGGAAACAGACGTTAGACAAATTGCTGCTACGGAAGGTACGTCTGCATCCTACTTTGAATGGTGTAATTTCTCCTGATTGATAGGTCGCACTTGCGCATTATCTAAACATCAACTAAGCAATATTTTAAAGTTTAAGATTAGGGTTAACGTTTGTAATACATTTAAACGGTTTATTATTGTGATATTTTGATTGGGATTAATCACATACCTGCCTCTTTTTCCATTTCTTTCAACGTAATGTGTTAGAAGGACATTAATAATCGATGATGCACACCAAGAGGGGTATTATATGAACTCTACTTACATTCCCAAAAATATTAGTACCTACCTTTATTACTGAATATTATATCCAAATCAGCTAACATTCCGAATCTGTCGAATATAAAATCTTCGGAGCTGTCCCACTTGACAATTTGAAAGAAAAACAATCTAAATATTTTAAAATAAGGTAGATGAAACACAAAAATTTGGAGGTTGTGTTCTGAAGAATCATCTATTACAAGTAATATACTAACCTTTAGGTACTTTGCTTGTTAGAGGTTAGGTTAGGTTAGGTTATTTTAAAAACTTTTAGATTTTAGATGTTAAGTTAAAATTCAACTTTTAAAATTAGATAATAACAACCGGCTTGTAAACACAATACATGTTTTAGCATGAAACCATAGATAACATACATACGGATAGATAGTAACATTGAAAAGCAGGTTAGCCCAATTGACGTTTATACATGAAATGTTTTCCTGTGCCCACACTATACGAGCTCCTCGATTTCCTCGCGTTAGTGGAGGAACTCTCAAAGGGCGCCTGGCACGTAGGTTGCTCTTATGCAATCTACGACGCACTGTATCAGCCGACACTTCCACATGGTGAACCTCTTGAAGTCTAATTTGAAGCTCAGGAGCAGTAACATATCGATTTATTTTAGCAGTCAACTGCAAAAAACGGTCTTGTCTCGGGGTAGTGATTCGACCAAGACCCCTATGTCATTCCGCTACATCACCTGCTTCACGATATCGGCGATGGAACCGTGAAATAACGCTTTGGGTTGTACCAATTTGTCTAGCAACGTCTACTTGGCACATCCCAGCTTCAAGTAGACCTAAAGACGCATCATTTCATCGCGAGTTAAATGCCTTCTTTCCATGATTGCTAACACTATACGACTTTCACAAACTGTAAACTCCACTGACAACAACAATCAATAACTAGAAATTCGTGATCAATACTAACAAAGCATCTGCTCATTAGACATCACATACAAAAAAACACTGAAAAATATAGTGATAACGAAAAATATCAGAAAAAAAAATATACAGTACACAGTGGCGTGTTTTCATTTCTATTTCGAGGTACAATAATTGATTTTTTTTACATTTTCTCCGACTTAAGCTACAATATCCCTAGATTTTGCGGTTGTGTGTATATGTAGCGGAAAATTGTTTGCAGTCAGTTAGTATGTGCAAACGCGACGGTTTCCTGAAGACATCAGATAACCGTGTGTGAGTTTGGTGTGGCTGATTCGGATTCTTTTGATTATAGTAGCCTCTCTCTGCGTAAAAAAGTTAAGGGAGAAATGAGAAGTGGATAGATGGATATCATGGAATATGGTGTTCGTTTAAGAAAAATCTGATATACAGGGTGTTGTTTTGGGGTCGGAATATTTTATTAACTTTTTTCAAATCCGAAACTGGATTCTTCTTTCATTAAATAGATTGATCGATTGGACACCTTAAAGTAAATACGTGTGCCAAATTTCAAGAAAATATTAATATGGTGAGAAACGCACCAATAAAGATTTTGGCAAAATAGATGAAACATTCTGCATCTTGTATTAAAATAGTAATAACCATCAATAACCATTGAGATCTCCCAGGTGTCCCGTTAACGTATATCACTTTCCCAATGAATAACTCTGCATAATAATACATGCTCAATCCCTATGGAATCAAAGGATGCAGTCTTGCCAGGATCACCCTGGACGACCCTGGGAAGCGGGCACCGAAAAAATATTTGGCGATGTCCAGAAAAAACCTACGTTTAACAGTATGATTTCTGACTGGTCACTGTCAACTAAGGAAACACCTCCATACTATGGGGCTAGTGGACACACCTCTATGCAGGATGTGTGAACAGGAAGATGAAACTGTCAGGCATGTCTTATGCGAGTGTCCGGAGTTATCGTCAATAAGAGAGTGTGTGTTCGGTGAGTCTTGGCCTACACCTGCCGATATAAAGAAGATGTCTCATAGTGACCAGTCCACCTTTCTGGGAAGGACAGGATGGACGATGACCCAGGAGGACAACTCCTCGGGAGTATGTACAATGGGTCGCATGTGGCCTAAGTGATGTGAGCCTTCACTCACCCTCTCCACTTCACAGATACAGAATACAACTATCTGAATTAACTCTTTTCCATACAACGGCGCTATGTAACATTAGGTTTGTTCCCGTAGCAAGTTCCTAACTGCTATGGACATATTGAGTCTGCGCAGTATCAAAAAAGCGTTCCAGCAGAGCCTGAACTCTGATACTGCGCAGACTCAATATGTCCGTAACATATCCATAACAGCTAGGAACTTGCTACGGGAACAAACATATTATCCTAACTTGAGATAGACCCATCATAGGCGGGGAAAAGGGACGGGTGAGTCGGTCTAAGAGCCCACATCTGGTGAATTTCGGGTGCTTACAGAGTTATCACGTTGCGAATATTTATTTTTATTTACTTTATTTATTTATTTTTAATACAATATCCAACGGGACACGCCCAATTCCAGGATAGGTAAGGTGAACAAACACAAATATGTTCTACATAACAAAATCTATGATAGAGAATAGAATTAATTAAACAAACCATATTAGCATGCATGCATAGGACACAATGAACACACACTGAAAAAAAAACTTTTAGAACAAGAAAAAAAAGTGTGTGTTTAGCATGCCTATTTCAGCTTTGAAATGAATATGTGATTATTATATATAGGACTCCAAATTACATTTCCATATTCAAGTTTGGATCTTACAAATGTCGAAAATAACAAGAACATAGTAGAAAAACTTTTAACAGTTTCATGTTTCTAATTACAAAACCAAGCATTTTCTAAGAGGCTGCAGAGAGTTTTTTAAAATGTGCGACAAAAGTTAGTTTTTAGTCAAAATAAACACCAAGATCCCTTATTAAATTGGGGCGAGCTAACACGGTATTGTGCAGTTGATAATCAAATCTCATTGAGGTGTCTGTTCTATGGAAAGACATGATGTTGCATTTACTGGCATTTAAAATCATATTTTGAAGTATAATACAATCTTGTAAACTGTCAATGACCGAAATAAATTTGAAATCGTCTGCAAATATTAGACCCGTTGCTTTAATTTCATCGATAATATCATTAATAAAAAGTATAAAGAGGAGTGGTCCCAATACAGAGCCCTGAGGAACACCAGATGTTTGAATGAATACTACAGACTTATGACCAAGGCATTGAACATACTGGGGGCGGTTGGAAAGGTACGACTTAATTAGATTTATTAATGAGAGGTGAAGACCAATAATGTCTAATTTGCGAATTAAAAGTTTGTGATTAATCCTATCAAAAGCTTTAGAAAAGTCAGTGTAGACGACGTCTATATGTTTTCTTCTATCTGTTTTCTTCTATCTAAAGCAGAGGTTCCCATACTTTTTTTCTCATAGACCACTTTAAACATTTTGCTGGATCTGGTGGACCCCCTGCAGCTATTACATTCACTAACTTACTTCCAAAACCCGAAAAAATATGTCTATGTAAATCTGTGTTGTGGATATTTTTCAATCATCTATGAGTTAAAAGTTTTCGAAAAAAAGGTGAGAATTTATATTGCCTTGATTATGCTGTCAGTATTGTCATTTAAGCTAAGTTTCAAGGCCAGTCTAAAAAGCGTCTTCATCCAACAGTTGGATTCCTACTTTACTTTTTTGTTTTCTAAGATTGACTCACAGTTCAAGAAACCAATAAGCTCCCACTTCGGTGTGGTAAAAAGTAAAAATAAATATTTTCTTGTTTTGTAGCTATTTATTCGGACACAAAAATTACTACACTTTTAATTATGTTGTTATAACAATCAAAATTTAACATCAAACCTAATAATGATTATTATTTTGAAAACAGTCGCAATATAATCAAAATTTTTATTATATTGCGACTGTTTTTAAAATAATAATCATTATTAGTTTTGATGTTAACTTTTATCTCAGATTACCATTGTAATCTGAGATAAAAGTCAGTCACCGGTTTACTTTCAAAGAGACAGGAGCTAAATTAACGGTCACTGGTCCACACCGTTATCTGCAACTGTCTACGAAAATAGGCTAGGCCAACTAACACGACGTGAACCTACAATAAGCTAACCTAACCTAACCACTTAGAGACGGTTTCTTTTCAGAAACCTCTCTATTAAAGTACTTATACCGGTGAACAAATAGTGCAGAAGTCAGTGAATAGTGAAAATCTCCCGTCCTACCATGCGTCGTACCCGACGCAAGAAAAAGGCCAGCGATGAGGAATTTCCTCAATTGCCATCCGAATCCCCTTCAACCTCAAAAAATTCAGAAAAATCAACATCAACCTCGAAGACGTCCAAATCCAAGCCACGCCCCCTGATGGAAACTCCTATCGATTTACCATCAGTAGTCGAATATCTCGACACGCCCCAATTTCGAGACTTGTTCTCATCGACTCATTCGGTTAAAAACCTCTCAATCAAACAATTTGAGAATCTTCTCTCTACCACAAAAGAAGCAGTCCTCAACAAACTTTCTCAAAGCCCTTCTACTAGCTCCTACGCCCAAGTAGCCAAGTCCACTACCTCATCCCGCTCCTCTCAGGCCTCCTCCATTAGCGGAAAATCACTTCGCCAAATTGAAGAAGTCTCAGTTCAGACTTCTTCATCAAAATCGTCCCATTCTCAAAAAACATCTACATCATTTCAAACACTCAACCTACGAAACCTCCCTCCAAAATTCTGCTCTCAGAAGGAACTTTTCAACCTTCTGAACAGAAACGAAATTCTGAGAGGCCAAATCTCTTACCTCAAAGCGAACCCAAATCGCACAGCCCTCCTTAAAATTCCAAAGGACATCTGCTCCAAAGCTTTGGAGAAAAAAGTCCGCAACGCCATCGGAGACAACGAAGTCGTCTGTCTACCTATCTTCTCCCAAACTTCTGCCCCCAAAAAAGATCCTCCAGCCAAAAACAACCCTCCAAACCACTCTTTCGTCATCACCAGAGTTGACAAAACAATCTCCAATGAAGAAATCTTTGATCTTCTCAAAGATCTTCAAATTAACTTCCTCAAATGCTGGAGAATCATTTCCAAAGCCACCAACACTCCAACTACCCTAATCAGAGTCATCACAAACTCTGAATCCCAGCTACAACAAGCTCTGTCAAAAGGCATCTTCCTATACGGCCTAAACCATCGTTGCGAAATTTCCAACGCAAACCCACTTCCACCCGTCCCAAAATATTGTACTCGATGTACAAAACTAGGCCATTCCACAACAGAATGTAAAGCTAAGCTTTACACCTGCCCTCACTGTGGTAGTCACGACCACAAATCCGATAAATGTGACAAACTCAACAAGCCTTCCTGTACCAACTGTGGCGGTGATCATCCCACATACCACCCTAAATGTCCAAAAAGAGAAACTCCAGCCTCAAAACCCGACGAAACAGCACCTATAACATTGCCAAAACCTCCAATACCATTTGACTTCCCTTCGGAAGTCCAAAAAATTCTCGAGATAACTTGCGTTATCTTGATGAATGCAATCCCTTCCGCCCGTAGGATGGTAATCGAGACGCTTCGTCTCCTAATACCGTCCTACTATAACTACAACTGCTCTGTCCAAGGACAGGGCAACAAGGCATATTTCAATTTCTCGCCAATCTCCTAACCTTGAACTAATAATTTTTCCTTACAGCTAACACGCGCCGAAACAGCGGAACCTCTCCAAAAAAGTGTACCGAAAGTCGGATGAAAAGTGCATAGAAAGCAACCACGGACACGACACCACGAGAAGTTCCAAGCTACGAGGCGCAAAAACACAAATGAACAATACACACTCGCCTAACAGCGAATGCTCCGAAATAGTGTATAGAAAACCGGAAGAAAAGGGTACAGAAAGCAACCGGACACCAAGAAGGAGCAGTCGCCACTCACTCACACTTACTTCAGCAAAAACAAGTGCACTTTTTAGTGTATTGTTTCGGGTATTTTCAATACCTGAAACTCTACTTTGAAAATAATCTCACAATAAAAAATTTTGTATGTGTATTTTTATTTCCCTTATTTCCTTCCACTCCGGGATGATGGATGCAGGTTTTCTGTGGTTTTTCCCTGCATCTTAATTTTCGCAACGTTCGGAACGGCGATACATTGCGGAAATTAACCAAATGGCCATCCTTTGGGTGCACAGCCACAGCTGTCCCTACCGCGACCGTCAAATCATGCCTTTAAATTCAGTCAATTCAAACCCTGAAGAGGACTAACTCTCCTATAACAGGGTAGAATCAAATTTTGCTTAGCTTGCTATCCGATGATGGATAATTTAAATTTCAAAATATTTGGCTTGAGTTTAGTTAAGTATAACCGTAAATCTCCTCGCTCTGTAATATTTAATCTGCTCCGTTTTTTTGTCAACAAGTTTGTTACGGCACTAAAACTGCGTTCGACAAGATATGACGAAGGAAACGCTATGAGAAATTTTTGCACAATTCCCCACAGTCCTGGATATTTTTCAGGTATTTGTGCCTGCAGTCAAAATGATTGATACCCTCATTTGAATGCTACTTTGAGCTCCTCATTAGTGCTAAGCTCGAGTAGCTCTTCTTGCAGTACCACATTTTCCACTTCAGTTTCATCATATGGATTTATCATCCATGGTGGTATATCCATCGACAGAATGTCTTCAAATCTGATTTTAAAATCATCATACAGGGCAATCAAATGTTGAACATACGTCTGAATATCTTCGTCGATGCATTCTACCTGCGATAAATTTGGAAACTGGGAAAATTCACGTCGTCAAAAACAATTGCTGAGCTTCTTATAATATTGTCTTCCTATATTCATAGGAGAAGTCAAGCTTCTCATAATATTGTCTGCCTATATTATTGTCTCCCAATATTCATAGGAGAAGTCAAGTCGGGTCACCTAATACATTTTTATAGACCCCCGTTAACGAGTTGTGGACCCCTATTTTTTTCCACGCAAGCGTAGACCCCTATCGGGCTCCCGTGGACCCCTGGGGGTCCACCTGGACCACTTTGGGAATCAATGATCTAAAGCCTCAGAAATCATTTGTGTCTTAGAAAACAAGTTGGTTATTGTGGACCGTCCTACAACAAAACCCTGTTAATTTGGTATAATAATATTACGTAACTGAAAGGCTAGACGATTGTGGATAACTGTTTCAAATACTTTAGAAAAAATTATTTTATTATTTTTATTTTCATTTTATTTATTTTATTTTATTATTATTATTATTTTATTGAAATATAAATAAATGTTTTACATTATTTTGTCACTTCTCCGTTAATGGGTCCTATCTAATGAAGAAAATAAACTAGAAATATTAAATAAATCAAATCCACGCGCTTATTCTGAAGAAAAAAATACCATTCTCAAATAAAAACTAAAAAATAGAAACAGATTTTTAAATTTTAGGACACTTGAACATTTTTAACGTGGGACACCATGTGGTTAAAATATACACCGCATTTCCTTTATATCCCTTATATCAATATCAATTAGGTTTATCTGGGCAATAATTCTATAATCGGCTACTTACAAGTCACGTGTCTATGACGACGCTCTTAACCGAAGTCACGTGGCGATATTTAAACTGGTGGGTTTGTATCGCGTGACGACCATATTATAGATATGTTTTTGTTATTTTAATCGTATTACCTACACATTATTAACTATGACACCCTTTTTCATACCCAAAAAACACAATAAATAAAGATACGACAACCACTTCAAAGTTTTTTTGTTTTTTTCGAGATTATATTTCAACAATTTCTCATGGGAATTTGTAAGCCCGACTGTGATAACAACAGTTGTTACGATTTGATGAGCAATATTGTGTTTATAAAAAATGAGTACCGGGTCGCTAATGTTAGGAGAATTCAAAAAGTGTCTATAATAACGAGGACTTAAGCTGGATTTATAAACTCTGTTCATTATTCGTTGTTCGTATTCCCACAGCTCGAAAAATAAACATTTATATCACATACAAGCGTTTATAAACTTTAGGTGCTGGTGGCGTTTTCGTTCGTCGTTGCTCTCAAATTTTATATCTTGTTTTCCGTGATCCGCAGCTGCAACAATGAAAACGTGCCACTTGACTTGATATCTGCCAATCGTGTCAAACGCCACACATATTAGCCTTTTTTCTTTGAATTTAACCATACAAACCAGGCTAACTATAAGTTAACCTGTCAATATTCCTCGACTTGTATTCAAAACCATGACGTAACAATTAACCAACCACACAAACCCTCACTGATATAGTTTGACAGAATAGTTTTCTTATTGGAGGCAAGGTGTTTGTTTATGTGGCAAAATTAAACAAACTAAATAAGATATTTAGCTTTAATTAGCTTCAATCCGACTTAATATAAAATACACATGACACGACTTGTCAATCAATGTGAAGAATAATCATAGACATTAATATTCGGAGACAAGTAGGTTTATACGTCATTCTCCCCGTCTATGTTTTCTCCTCCTACCACAAAGTCGTGTAGATGAGAAGGTAGCCGGCGATTCCTCTTGGGTCTTTCGTTGGCAGGTGTTTCTCCTCTAACTTCTTGTGAAGTGCCCGGAAGATTCACGACTTGAGGATCTGGAGTGGGGCCGTCCACGTTCACTGAATGAAAGGACTCATCAAAGGAATCATCTTCAAATGACTCTTCAATTGAATAGCGAGAATCGTTCGGAAGCGGGGCTAAATGCCTATTAGACACTGTGCTCTCCGTGCCGTTCGACCTTCGAATTACGGAATAGTGTGGATTATAGTCAAGCAGTTCAGCTTCTTCCACCAAGGGATCGTTTTTTGAGCGAACGTGATTTTTAACGAGAACCGGTCCTGGCGCTAGCCATGTAGGCATTGATTCTCCATTGGGCGATCTCCGCGGATGTTTGAAAAGTCTCTCGTGAGGCGTCTCATTGGTAGATGTGCAGAGGAGTGATCGAATGGAGTGAAGAGCGTTCTTCAAGACTCGTTTTCAGTGTTTTACTGTTATGTTGTTGGAACGCAAGCTGAGTTGTACTGCACGCCACAGAGTACCATTAAGGCGTTCTACTTGGCCATTTCCTCGTGGATTGTACGAAGTAGTTCGGGAAGAGGCAACACTGTTAGCTCTCAAGAAAGTTTTAAGTTCCTCTGTCGCTATGGATGTACAGCGGATGTCCAAACGTAGTAAAAAGGTCTTGTAAGCATTCGATGATCGTTGCAGATGACATGTCTTTGCAAGGGTAAGCCCATGGAAATCGGCTATACTCGTCAATTATGGCGAGTAAATATTTATCCTCCGATTTTGATGGAAGAGGCCCTTTGAAGTCCAAATTCAGCCTTT
>CAJUYH010000387.1:26241-42782 GCA_910591685.1 Galerucella tenella | reverse complement strand
CGTAGTCGGATATAGATTCGTCAGGCTTCTGCTTACGCGTGGCTAGTGAGTGACGAGCCAGTATAATATTTTTTGGTTTGAGGTATATTTTATCAAGTACCTTCATGGGATCATTATAGGTAAAAGAATCAAGTACGTGCGGAAAGATATGCGCTGATAAATGATTCATCAAAAGCTTAAGCTTTATGGAGTCGGTACCTTTAGGAATCTCTTCGAGTATAAAATTGTCAAAAGTATATTTCCAATGGGTCCACTTTACGTCCGCTTCTGTTGCGGTGGGATCCACATCGAACTTCTCGGGTCGTAGGTACCTTGCCACATTGGGCGGGAGTTTCGTATCAGTGTCGGTCATATTAAGCTAATTAAATTGTGGCAAAATTAAACAAACTAAATAAGATATTTAGCTTTAATTAGCTTCAATCCGACTTAATATAAAATACACATGACACGACTTGTCAATCAATGTCAAGAATAATCATAGACATTAATAGTCGGTGACAAGTAGGTTTATACGTCAGTTTATTTCTCCGCAAACCGTTACGTCATAAGAATTGACCGTGACGTCACAGTATTGTTAACCCGGTTTGCGTGGTTAAGTTCAAAGAAAAATGGCTTCTGATAATTGATTTGCTCATATTTATAGTTTAAATAAAATATATTTGGGAATTCTTTGAAGCAATATACACTGGTACTATAAAAATTCTTGGTATCGTCAAAATATTTATACTCTCAATTATCGATTGGGATATTCGTTTGTAACGCTATAGGCATGAAACGGTATTTTTGAGGTGACACAAATAAACAAGACCGATTTTTATTTCTTCACATGACAGTTGGCAACCTTCACGTGTCTTGTTCTAATGTGAAACGGACTCTAGAAAAGCTAAAAATAATAACTATACGTAAATAATCTGTTATAAAGTTGAAGGTATAGTTAAAATAATACCCTTCTTGGTGTGCGTCATCGATTGTGACGTATATCCGGGTTTTCGGCATGTCGTTTATTTTATTTGCTATTTTGACATATAGCTAACCTTAAATTTGATAAATAAGATCATCAGTATTGTAGGTATTTAGCCAAATTCGAAAAGGCTATGCAATTAATAATTACCAGCTTCTTTTTCTAACTGAAAATACTTGAGAACTTCCAAAATACTGATGTTCTTCCGTGTATTTATGCATATTTTTGTATTATTAATATGAATAGAACAATAAGATTAATATTCACTTTTCATAAATAATAATTGACCGTAAACAACAAAGTACAGACCTGTCAAGAACTGTCAGTGTGACAGTAGAAAAAGACGTAAGACTTATTCCCGCTACGAAAGTAACGCCTTCATAGTATTTTAAGCTCTCGATTGATAGGTTTCGCTGGCGCGTAATCTAAACATCAACCAATCAAATTTTTGTAAGTCAAAGATTAGGGTTAACGTTTATAAAACATTCAAACGGTTCATTATTGTGATATTTTGATTAGGATTAATCACAGACCTGCCTTTTTTCAATTTCTTCCTACGTAATGTGATAGAAGGAGATTAACAATCGATGACGCACACCAAAAAGGGTATTATTTCAACTATACGGCTTAAGATATATAATTATAAATTAAAGTTATGTCAATATGCCAATCAACTGAAGTGCTTGGTAAATTTGCGAGACAAGAACCTATTTCAATGAAATATGGATGTAATGGATTTTGAAGATGAAGATAACCTGGATATCTTGGACATACTAAACTTTGGGATTCCAAGAAGAAAATATCAGAGAGCAGATTTGCGAGTTTCTTTCTTTTCATTTGTGTAAAATCGTTTTAAAGCATCTACAGATCTGTAGCTGTCTGGGTTAGGATTAGACTCCCTCTCAATCTTTGTCCAGGCCTGTTCCTTATTCTTCCAGCTCAACGCACCTGTTTCATTGCATTCTATTATGTACTTGTACTTTCCTATTAAATTCAAGCACATTATTTTCTCATTTCGAGAGAAATTTGTTGATCTTTCTCTCTTTCCGCTCATATTGGAAACTCCAAACATTTGTTTGGTTAATTTTACAAATATAAATATCTAATAGTTGTCATATTTGACACTACCAACAAAATTGCTATTCTTCAAATTATTCCTAAATGTCAAGATACCAACTTACACCTAACACATAATTTACTAACTAGTACCTTAACCACAAATGGCGCAAAACACTTAACTTTTAATCAATGGTTAAAGTTAATCATGAGTTACTAAAGCCAAAAGATAACTGCAATCGGTGTAAACAGGAACGACAGTGTTTATAAATCCTTCTTTATTGAACAATTTGAGTGACGATTCCTTACTTAGATACTTGTTGATTGAGTTGAGTGGTTGAAGTGCAAAAGTTATTGCTAAAAGTAATTCATGATCATATTTGTACAAACCGAGGAACCATATCTAATTTGAAGTTAAAATTGTTAAATTAAGCTTTTCTTAAGCGATAGTTTGTTTTCGTTTGGTTAGTTCACTTTGTCTAGAGTTGGATTCAAATTTTAAACTAAAACTAAGAACATTTATGTAACCATGTAAAATTAAAATTAAAATTAAAACTAAGAAAGTTGATAAATTAATTTCTTCCATGAATTCGACACAACGCATGCATCAAGCCATGACCACAGATTACCAACTACCCAAGTAGCAATTTAAATTCTATGAGGTTTGTATAAACAGCTACAAAATATGTCTTATAGGATACTTAAATTCTTATAACGGTATACAAAACAATTATACGATCCTTATACAACTGAAAAGGGCCCATTTTTATACAACTGTTTGGTTGTATAACATTTCTATTAAAAGTTTATACAACTCTTATATGTGACTGTTTAGTCCGGACGTTATACACCAAAAATCGCCTTTTTGCGATAATCGCTGGTATGGAAACATTTTGTCATCTAGCAGTTTATAAGAGCATTTCATTTTTCAGTGAAGAATATCAGAACCAAATTATATCTCAACTTGAACGTGCCTCATACATTTCATTTGTAGAAATGGAGACTAATCAAAACGACTTGGGCCGCTTGGGCGGACATCGATAGTAAAAATTATAATTTCATTTGGATGGTTTAATAGCACAAATTTTGATGAGCCGCAAATTTTACTGAGTGATTATAGGTATATATTTGGCAAGAAAATGAAGCGCTTCAATTCTGGTTAAGTTTCAAGTAGTTAAAAAAAATATTAAAATAGAATATCCTAAAATACTTTTTTTATGATTTTAATAGTTTATCACTTCATATGGATATTCTTCCACAATATGATTCTCTAAATAATGGAAAAGTCACATTTTTCAATATAGTTTCATGTTTCCAACTGTATACGATAACTGTTTTATAACGAAGTATATTTAGGCACTATACAACTAAAAAGTGTGTTATAATGCAGCGCAATTGAATGCTATACAATACTTACTTATTATAAAACATTATACAGCTTCAATAAGACAAGCTTAAGTAACTATTTTATAATGTTGTAGCTGTTAGTTATATAGTATATTATAGAACTCTTATACTATAGGTATAGGTATAATAGTCTTATAAAATGATACTTTTGATATTGTATAAACCTGCTTATAAGGTATTATATCATTTTAAAAGAAATGATGTATAATGCGTTGTAGCATATTTTGTAAAAGTCACTATAGAATCATTTAATACAACAATTTTCTTTAAATAACAAAAATTATCGCAACAAAATGCTTAATAGAAATAAAAAGTCCTTAAAACAACGCTATTCGACTATTATACAACAATTCAGTCCTCTTAGAATTCTATTTTGCTAGTTGGGTAGTGATGTGTTAAGTTATTGTTGACATGAGCTTGTATTACACGTTGGAGCACCGTCATCTTCAAAGAGCGGTATAATAGCTGTATTTGGAGGATCTTTTGTATAAAGGTAAATTAGGTTGAATGAACAAATCTAGTAGCTGTAGATTGCGTTTTTTAGCTGGATGGTAATTTTTCAATATTCCTTTGTGTTGGATTTTATATAATTTTCCCATTTCTCAAATTTTCCCGTTTTATCTATAACATTTTTAGTGAATCTTTCCTGACAATAAAGCTTTCTCTTTTCAGTTTACTTACGAAATAAAAAATGGAAATTTCCATCTATTTTAAATAGCAAACAGGTATATATTTCGAGGTATCTCGTATGACCATATTTGTATTGACAAACTGAAAACGCTAACAGCCAATCTCCATCGTAAACAAACTCGAATTTTTTTCGTAAACCTATATTTTGATAGCGTAAAGGACCGACGAAGATCGGACAGATGGCCAGAAAATAGAGTATGGTGGAAATTTAATTATTCAAAGGGAGCAAATAATTGCTATTGGCAGTCAGGAGGGAATTCGAACGTTTTCTATTGTCGGTTAAACGCACGGGAAACTCGCTTTTATTTGTGCATTACTTTGGGATCAGTAACTTGAGACGAAAATGAAAAACCCAACATCCCCTGTTCGAACGATCATACACGTATACTTGACTGCATCTACCATGAATAAATAATACAAAATACTTTGTTTGGTCCAATTAACATCGAAAGATTAAATAGACTTTTTATTATTTATTTTAACTTTAATGGAATATTCTTTTGAAATGATTTTTTTTGCACTAAATTTTGTTTTTATTGTTAGTTTCGAATTTTTTATCTTTAAAACCACTTTTTTTTATTATCATTTAATTTAACAAAATTAACAGAAATAAGAAACATACAAAAGATATTGAATAGTTTGATCTCACCTCTTCATCAAATATGTCCATGTAGACGTTTTAGTCCAATAACCTTAACTTTTTACATACAGGATGTCAAAGTTGGAATAATACTACAAATTATTTCAAATACAATTCAATAATTTTTGTAAAAAATAAATGAGCATTATCGCTGCAGCTTGCAGACGGCATAATTATTTTAGCAATTGCCTTTTTATCAATAATAGATTGATCGATGAAACCCTCAGCTACTGTTGTAGACTTCCATCCTCCGTGTTTTTTTATCTCCTTTATATTTACCCCTGAGTCTGCCAGCAAAGAAGCAGAAGACCTATCATAACAGTGACCTGTATATTCCTTTGGATCCGTAACTCAGCAACCAATGAGGGCATTTTCCCAAACGTATTTATACCAACTTGGTTCGCAGTGCATTTATAATTTTGAGTATTTCAGAAAAAAACGTCCATGAATAATAGCAGCCCAACTAGCAAAATGGAATTCTAAGAGGACTAAATTGTTGTATAATAGTCGAATAGCGTTGTTTTAAGGACTTTTTATTTCTATTAAGCCTTTTGTTGCGATAATTTTGTTATTTAAAGAAAAAGAAAATTGTTGTATTAAATGATTCTATAGTGACTTTTACAAAATATGCTACAACGCATTATACGATCATTTCTTTTAAAATGATATAATACCTTATATAAGCAGGTTTATACAATATCAAAAATATCATTTTATAAGACTTTTATACCTATTCTATAAGAGTTTTATAATATACTATATAACTAACAGCTACAACATTATGAAATAGTTACTTAAGCTTGTATTATTGAAGCTGTATAATGTTGTATAATAAATATTGTATAGCATTCAATTGCGTTGCTTTATGAAACACTTTTTAGTTATATAGTGCCTAAATATTCTTCGTTATAAAACAGTTATCATATACCGTTCCATTTGACAATAAAATATTGCTTAAGGCATTTCTTTGAGATAAACTTGTTGTTTTATAAATCTCCATGTTTAAATAAGCAATTCTTGTACCGCTATAGCCGCCATTATAAGCAATTGAATTGGAAACATGAAACTATATTGAAAAAATGCGACTTTATCATTATTTAGAGAATCATATTGTGGAAGAATATCCATATGAAGTGATAAACTATTAAAATCATAAAAAAAGTATTTTAGGATATTCTATTTTAATATTTTTTTTAACTACTTGAAACTTAACCAGAATTGAAGCGCTTCATTTTCTTGCCAAATATATACCTATAATCACTCAGTAAAATTTGCGGCTCATCAAAATTTGTGCTATTAAACCATCCAAATGAAATTATAATTTTTACTATCGATGTTCGCCCAAGCGGCCCAAGTCGTTTTGATAAGTCTCCATTTCTACAAATGAAATGTATGATGCACATTCAAGTTGTAATATAATTTGGTTCTGATATTCTTCACTAAAAAATGAAATGCTCTTATAAACTGCTAAATGAGAAAATGTTTCCATTGTGCTCGAAATAACAGCATTATAAAAAAGTATATTGCATTATACAACCATTTTGTAAGACCTTCATAGTGCCGCTTCAATCCCATTTTATAGATGTGACTACATGACACACTATTAAATCATTTTATAGTAGCTGTATAAATGATTATAAAACAGTCGATTAAGAGTTGTATAAATCTGTATTAAACAGTCATATGAGAGTTGTATAAACTTTCATAGAACTGTTATACAACCAAACAGTTGTATAAGAATGGGCCCTTTTTAGTTGTATAAGGATCATATAATTGTTTTGTAGATCGTTATAAGAATTTTAGTATCCTATAAGACATATCTTGTAGCTGTTTATACAAACCTTATAGAATTCAAATTGCTACTTGGTAGAAGGACGTAATGCAGCGTATTTATTAAAATAGTCAATATATTCTCCAGTAATGCAAAAAACGACTTATTTTCGTTTCAGTATCAGGAATTTAAGCAATAAATGATTTATCTATTAATTTAAAATCATCTATTATTAATAAATGGCACAACTCTTCACGCTGGCAGACTTCATATATTCCGAAAATAGTGGCAACTTTTACCATCAAGTATGTTTCATCTGGCGCCTCATTTATAAACTCATATGAACTTCTTCGAACGTAAGTGTTTTTTATTTTTTGTGATTATAACCATCAATTTTCCTCTTTAAGAATGCTATTACCTTTAAATAATTGCTTACATCAACCCCATTTTTAACTAGCGCACTCGATTTTATCATAGAAAACTTACTCCACAAAGTTGACGCGTTCCATATTTCTTAATTATCTTCGAGATATGCCAAAATGACGGAATCACTGAAGTTTCCGTCAACTTATTTCATTTTACACCACTTGAAAAAATTAGAATATGCTCGTGAACTTTTTCACTCACAAAATAAAATGTTACTTTTAACAGTAATATCATAAATAGCTATTATTTTTTTCCATTTTTGGATCGAATTTTGCAATTTTTTGAAACCAAATGTATAATTTCTCCAAACTTATTTTCGGTTTCCGAGATGCTAATCCACCCCATTCGTGCATGGTTTACGTTTACCTGTGGATTATTCCGAGTGACATATTTTGCATAGGTAGCTTGTCACCATAGTCACAACCCATGTTTTATTTTCAAGCGACAGACCGTAAGTCCATTTTTTAAATATTAGGGCTGCACACAATACATCAATGAATTTTTTTCTTTTACAATTTCCTGGTTTTCACACATTTTTTTAGAAACTTTGGAGGCAGATGTGTAGATAGTTTCTATAATCTGATGAAATGAAGGTTTTTCAACACGTTTTTATTTTGTAACAAGACGTATACTTTATAGACTGGTGCTTAAGAATTGATAATAAAGAAAATAAAAACATATTCTAAATAGACATCCAATTCAATTGTAGCTAACTTACAACTTGTTTATTTGAAAGAGTCGTATCAATCAAAAGGTTACTAACGACGGAAAACAAAAATATAGTATGATAATATGCTCATGAATTCAAAAGTTTTGCATCACCTTAAAGATAATAGCCCTCGGCCTGCGGCCTTGGGCTATTATCAAGCAACACGCTTTCAGCATTCTCTATGACAAAATTATCTCGGTATTATCAAGACCCTAGGGGTATTACTACTGATTATTTTTTTCACTTGTCAAAATCTGACATTTTGGTGGTTTTAACCAATAGCAATACATTATTCTAGCCAATCATTCGGTATTATACTGATAATTCTGCTTCCTCATCGATAAAACCTTGTTTACATCGTAATGTCAAAATTTTACTTTGATTTTGTCATTATTGACAACTAAAAGTGCTTCGAAGTTTATTGAAACTAAACACAAACCGATTGAGTGCCATCACCCAAGAGAATATTGAACATTCAGGTAATACAAAACTTTAAATTGTTGAAAAAAATAATCTTCCCAAATACAACTCGCTCTTCAAATTTTATCACATAATTTTTTATTTTCATCACTCAAACTTGTTTATTTGAGGCAAAATCATTCAAACAAACCGAATTTAGATAAAATCCCTCGTCCTAACGGACTCGTGATTTTATCAATCGGTTTGTTTTCATATTTTTGCCAAATAAAGAAGTTTTCGTGGAAAAGAAAAAATTCTCGATAAAATTTGAAGCACTCGTGGTATTACCTTTGATAAAAAAATACTTATGTATATGATGTATACCTTGCGTTGTCATGGAAATGAGAAAAACATAAACTAATTTGTATTTTGATGGAAGTTCAACCTTATTGAGTTCTGTGAATGTCAATAGTATTAATTTAAATACCATTTCCCTAAGATTTGAAAAATCGAAATATAAATATTTCAAACAATACCAACGGCACTTTCCATTTTAATTTATAAATTCGACATTGCTAAATATTGTTCGAATAAAAGTTTTGACGTTACAAACTACTCCTGTAAGATCAATAATAAAAAAATTGTCATTTAGACATGATTTAGACCATAGATTTAGACTTCGTTTCTCGAGTTGTTGATGTTGCCACGGTAACTTTAAAACACGCGCGTTTTTTAAAGTTCGATTTAAACACGCTGAGGCGTGCTTTAAATAGGTAGAATGGTTCACCAATAAAAAATAGTTATTTATGATATAAGTGTTAAAAGTACATTTTTAAGGCACGCATGTGAAGGTTTGCAGAATGAGCGAAGCGAATTCTGCAATTCACACGTATATCATACAATATTTTTTCTACAAACGTTCAAAAAATGCAATAATACAGTTTGAATTAAATTTTAAAAACCTTTATTAATACATCCAAAGGAGATAATTTTAAATTATTTAAATTTAAATTCCATTTTTTCTGCGCATCATTCCCCCTTATCCACGGAAAATGGTAAAACAGCAGTGCAGGAAATATATTTGTCAAATTGCACAAATTGTACTATTTATATTAATGTTAATAAATAAAATCTAAATATTTTGACGTTTGCTTTCAAAATTTGACAATTCACTTTTACCAAGCGTTTTCGATTATTTACTTTTGGCTGCTAATAGCAGCTCGTAGTGACTGAATTCCGTTCGTTTATTACCGGGCGTGACGCCTAGTCTTACCTTCCCCTTGCCCCTCAAGCACATACCGAAAAGTATGAGCTTCAAGCCAAGGACATTAAATATTTGACGTTTGTCTGGTTTGACATTTATTTAAAGGTTAAGATTGTGCCGATTACGATTTAATACGATTTAAACCTTACCAAAAAATATCTAAATATGCAAAATTTTGTCATGAAAAACATTATAATTGAAAACTGTTCTCCTAACAACACAGGAAATTCATTGGAATTGGCACACGTCAGGTGATTTTGAGGTTCCTAAAAAATCGTGTTCGATTTGCTCAAAAGTCGTGACGACTGAGGCGTCACGCACAAGTGCTTGAAGCCCAAATAAACGAAAGCAGCAAGTGCCATAAACATTTTAAGGCACGAGACGTTTAAGTGTTTACAAAAGCAAAATGGTACGTACTCAAGCCAACAAAGTAGCAGCTATCTTAATAATTGGTGAATCTAGAAAGAATCTCCATGAAGCGGAACGTTTATTTAATGAGAGATACCCAGATCGCCCTATCTCGAGAACTTATTTGAGGGAGCTTCTTCACAAGTTTGAAGCAACAGGTAGTGTTCAAGATGCCAAACGATCTGGTCGACCAACATTTAGTGATGATAAAAAAATTGATATAGTTGCTGAAATGGTAGTAAACCCTACTTCCTCTTCAACTAAAGTTGCGTCTATCTGTGAAGTGAGTAAAAGTACAGTACAGAGAGTGTTGGCTAAAAATAAATTTCATCCATACAAGTTAAAAATGGTGCACCACCTTTCGGATGACGACCCCGACAGAAGACTCGAATTCTGTGAATGTATGACAAATAAAATTAGTCAAAACCCACATTACACAAAAACAATTTGTTTTAGTGACAAAAGTACTTTTTGCCTCAATGGAAATGTGAATACACAAAATGTAAGGTATTGGAGTGACACAAATCCTCACACCTTTCGGGAACAACATACCCAATTTCCAGAAAAAGTCAATGTTTGGGCAGGTATTTTGGGAAACCACATAGTTGGTCCTGTCTTCCTAAATTCAATTTTAAGCGGTGAAGTGTATCTGGAGATGTTACAAAATGCAATTGAGCCGTTAATTCTTGGAATTCTGGAAGATAATCCAGATGAATTGGGCCATCTGGGAATAACATTTCAACAAGATGGTGCTCCTGCACATTATTATGGTGCAGTAAGACGTTACCTGGATGAAGAATATCGAGGTAGATGGATCGGCCGGCGAGGTCCTATAGAATGGCCACCTCGGTCACCAGATCTGACACCATTAGATTTTTTTCTATGGGGGTACTTGAGATCCAAGGTTTATACCACGGCACCAGATAGCATTGGCGTTTTGAAAGAAAGAATTATTGAAGAATGCAATGCAATTTCAGCTGACACATTCGAACGATTACGACAAGAGTTTACTAATAGGATGTATTACTGCCAGGAAGTAGACGGAGCACAATTCGAAACTTGCTATAAGAATCCATTGTTGATATTTGATTAATTAAATTTAAAAAAATAATTTCAATAATTTAGGTATTTATTTAATTTATCCGTCAAAATTAGTTTAAACCCAAACAAAATTAATATGGCTATGTAGCCAATGTCAATGCCTTTCAAACGAGCCATGAAAGGTCCTATTTAAAATTATTGGTCAGAGTGGCACTGTAACGTCATCTATTACTACTACGTCACCTGTTACCATTCGTAGAGAAGTTTACAACACTTTATTTTCACCCTCCAAATTTTATTAATGTAAGTGTAGCCGTTCAAAAGATACGAGGGGGGAGGGGACTTTTGAATAGCACTGTATAGCAAATTAAAAAAAAACAAAAAAATAGTCTGGATTGAGTGAATTATGTCCCACTTGCATTGGCTGCTAACCAAGTTGTTTCGTTTCTTTATCATTACGATTATTATCTCTCCATCCCATGCGTCAAAGAACTGTTGTAGGTCCTTTTCTTTCCCTGTCATGGTGATCAAATCGTCTGCTTAAGCGATGTTTATTCTTTGTGAATTTCTGTAGCCTATATTTAGCTTTTTCATCTTTGATTGTTTTATAATTTCATCTATATATGGGCTCAATCCATCTCCAGTCCTATTGGTATTTTGAAGCACACTTCACGTGGTAACTTATCAAAACCCTTTTCCAAATCGAGAATTGAGTTATGGTGCGGAATGTCGGAAACTCCCGCTCTTCAAACCGTCAAATGTCAAAACGTTGGTTGCTTGGAACTACCAGCGAGAAAGTTTTGGAATAACTGCACCTGTGATAGATATGCATTGTAGAACCGGCAACCAGTTATTATCGGTATAAAATATCGAAGGATTTACCATACTGGCACTGAATAATCGGTACTCAGTGGACAATTTTCACCGAGTAATTGTAATTGTAGACGATGCTTGAATCTAACTACGAATGTTTACTAGAAAGCTTACTAGTAATGTTTCACCTTTTGCAAATTTATGTTACTGGTGACTGTTAGGTGGACTCAACTCTCTGGTCTGAAACTTCGGTCATTTATCAGAAGGAACAAAAAAGAATATTTGAAGCCGAAGGCCAGATAGGCCTGTAGTGCTGATATATAAAGTTGTGAGCGATGCTGTCAGTCCCGAAATTGTACTATAAAAGAAATTTTTGAATTATATTCATAATGGACGCGTTCATACCAAGTTGGTCAGGTAGCGAATTTTAGATTGATCCATCGTTTCGTAATTATGTTAAACGTAGACTCCGTTTCACGTGAGAAGAACCCATTTGAAGTTGCAGTCGTATGCGTGAACTTTTTGTCAATACCAGCTCCATATTGTAAAATCGACGTTCGACTTCAAATAAGTACCGAAACGTTTTTACATTTTGTAACACAAAATTAGAATCAATCAGTTTTTCAGGAAGCCTGGTCTTAGATTAAATAAACACACAACACTTTATCTATAAATTAGCTAAACGTCTTAAAATATTCAAAACTAAAATCCAACACAACCTCAGATGACAATAAAAAATAGCTGTCGAAATGAAACATACAAACAAACAAAACCGATTTTGATTTCTGCCCAAGTTGGCAAATTTCACGTAGCTTCTTCTTATGTGAAACGGAGGCTAGTTATCTTATGTGAAACAGAGGCTAGTTATGTATTCTCACAATACATGCACATATAAGAAGATAAGAAATGCAGATGTGTTGTGTTCATGGTCTTCCAGGAATTGTATGGACACTGCAGTTTTATTCTTATCATTTCTTTTTCCTCATATGAAAATTTGAATTAAAATAGTAAAGGTGGATTCATGCAAGAAGAAATTAAAACCAAGATTAATTTAAAACTAAAACTAAGAAGATAAAACCATGTTATTTTTCAATTTAAATCTCAATTTCTTAGTTTTTTGCATGAACATCTACATAACACGTACATGCTCATTAAATTAATCTTAGTTTTAATTTCTGCTTGCATGAATCCACCTTTAGTTATTGTAGTAGTTTCAAAAGTAACACACATAAAACTCAAATTGTACTTTTTATAAATAAACGGTTTTTTAAAAAAGCTCTTGTCATCGATCCGAAAATGGCTACAACAACAACAACATAACCTACTTTTATTTGTTATATGACTTCAATAACTACTTATCTTTTCTTAATTTCAATTCTGCTACAAAAGATCATACTTATTGAAAAAATTGTATATGAAATACAAATCACAAATTCACTTCACGTTCTGTAAAGTTTCAAATATTATATTTTGCAATAATTGTGGCTCCAATTTAATTAGAAAAGAAAAAGATGAAAAAGAAAGAGGTAAGTGTTGGCTAAGCCTGATAATGAAAAGAATTCTGTCTCTGGATTACTCAGTCTAAGAAAACAACCAAAACGCTCGTACCATATTTGAAATGTAACTGTCAATGATAAAATAATTTGAATTTTTTTCCAAACCACTCCTATGCACAAAAAACTATTGTCCAAACTTTTTATCGATATACGAGCGACATTACTTACCACGTGGTCTGCTAAAAGCCCCGGGAGGTTACGATACCGGACGGGGGTTACAGAGTACAGTAATTCTTCTATTGTCTAGATTTTCGCGAGAGATTATGGCGAATGTAGGGTGTATGTATATAGTATATATATATATATATATACAGGCACCCCAATAAATTGAAACCACTAAACAAACAATGACGTTTGTTCTTGTTAAAAGAAAAAAGAGAAGATAAGTTGAAATTATCACAGGAAATAATACTTAAGAAATTTAGAGGTTTGACTATTGCTTATAGTGCAAGTTCACATGAGACAGTTGCCCGGCCTGTCCTATGATAAACAAGCTATCTTTGCTGAGCACGTGATTGTTAATAGTAATTTTGATCGTGCTTTTTTCGACATTTCGGTATTTAACCAGGGAAGTAGTTGTTGATTCTTAGGGAACGGTGTTTGTTCTTCAATTTTCAAAGACTCTGTATGGCGTTATAATAGTATTATACTTATAATATATATAATTTTCTAGGCATAATTTTGGTAATAATAATCGAAAATTGAAATCCAAAATACATTTCGAAGAATTTATTCCAAAATGCGTGGGCTGTTTTTCATATTTTGCATATTGGAAAAAATCAATAGATAACTTTTAAAGAGTACTTATTGTTAGAGTTTTTAAATGCGTATCTTCTGACCTTTGACCACGCAGTTCATTCTTAATTTTTGGGGAGTGAAAAAGTCGTTTCTGTTTGGGTTGCGACTGTATCAAAGATTACAGAATAAAAATATAAGATGTTTCACTCATTCCAATTTATCGCGTAAAGCACCGATCGATGCCGCTGATGACTGTCTGGTGACTTGGATGGTACAGTACGTCGCTACGTCCTTACTTGCATTTAATTTGGCATATTATACGGGACGTCGCCCGTCGAGCGCTGTTATTTTAGAACGGTGTGTATTGGTTGTTCGTGTTTTTTTTTATTTAAGAAAAATAAAGCGCATCAACCCTTTAGTTTATTAGCGCTACCAAATGAACAATAAATATTTAAATATTAAGTACTACTACAGTAAAGATATAAAAAAAAACAATTTTGGTAATAAATTAAACTTTGTGTAGAAACTGAATAGCACGTAGATAAGCTACCAAGTTTTCCATATTGTACTCTTCTCCTAGCAAGTGATACATAGTAGGTGGAGTGTTCGTGTTTTATATTTATGTTGTATAGATTTTTTAAATTTATTAATTAATTGTTGAAATGAGCTAAAAGTCATATTAATATTTTTCTCTTAAATAGCAAAGCTTAAACACTAAATATTTTGTAATATTTGCTTATTCAAAATTACGGATTTATTTTTATAGTAAGGATATTATATAAACAAGTACATTACACAAAAATTCAATTCTATAGCTAACCAAAGTGGAATTGGTCAGTTCCTTGTAAACAAATTTACTAAATTTTCTTTTCATCATCCATGTAATCAATTTCGTTTCAAATATTATGCCAGTCTCTATACCAGAGTCCGTATATATTTTACTCTCAAATGTAATAGTGAAAGATTTGAAAGACAAAAAATTTAATTTAACACAAACCAAACTCCAAACTTAGTATTTTACATTTATAAAATTTTTTAATAAAGGTATCCTGCAGCTGCTTCTTTTTACTGTTTTAACCTGGTCAATCCAAAAAATACGCGTTATTTAAAGATCAAAATTTAAGATTTAGTGGCCCTATTATTCTGGTGGCTAATGAGTATATTTTAAATATCTTCTGTAAGTTCCTTGTGGCATTACTTATTCTTTTTTCTTATTCTTTTGGGAATCAAACCACAATAATGTTTTTTATTTTTTATTTCGACGTTTCAGTAGCGTTCCAGCTACCGTTGTCAAGATTAATTAGTAATAAAATTAATAAAATAATTTTTGGTCCCTATCTGACACAACGAAAAAATATGACAACTAGACAATCAATAATTTTTTGAAGTTTAAGACTACAAAACTTTGTTATCAAATTTTATTAAGGTCCATTCACAGTAGATCACACCTCTGGTAAAATGTGAAATAAAATATTTTATTTTATGACATTCTAACGATATGATAGTCTACTAGAAATGGAATACAGTGAAGTGCACGTTCCAGGAATGGTTTTTATTGGGATAGCGCTTTTTTTAGCTTATTTTGGAAATGTTGTTAATAAAACGCGTTTGTTGTTACTTTTTTTTTGTATGATCATTTTTGTTTTCAAAATAAGCTAAAAAAGCGCTATCCCAATAAAAACCGTTCCTGGAACGTGCACTTCACTGGATTCCATTTCTCGTAGACTATCATATCGTTAGAATGTCATAAAATAAAATATTTTATTTCACATTTTACCAGAGGTGTGATCTACTGTGAATGGACCTTAATAAAATTTGACAACAAAGTTTTGTAGTCTTAAACTTCAAAATATTATTGATTGTCTAGTTGTCATATTTTTTCGTTGTGTCAGATAGGGACCAAAAATTATTTTATTAATTTTATTAATAGTTAATCTTGACAACGGTAGCTGGAACGCTACGGAAACGTCGAAATAAAAAATAAAAAACATTATTGTGGTTTGATTCCCAAAATAATAAGAAAAAAGAATGAGTATATTTTATTGAATTTGTGATAAATATCTGCTAGATTATCAATAAGAATCACAAAATTACTAAGATGCTGGATAAAAACTGTGAATTGATTCATTTTAAAAATTCAAGTTTATTTTTCATTCACCTTTTCAAATTCATATCCCGAACATTTTTCGAAAAAAATAATTAACATTTAAAAATAAACCTTTATGATATAGAATCCTATTAATTTTAGTATATTAAAGTATAAGTGGATATTAAGGTCTTTAAAACACGCGAGATTTTTGGAGCACGACGGCGAAGCCGGAGTGCTCGAAATAGAGCAAGTGTTAAAGACCAGTTATCCACGAATACTTTACGATATTTTTTTTGCACTTTGAAATTATAAATACCGGTCTATAACTACTACAACAACAAGAAATGGAAATCATAGATGGAAACGTCAACTAAATGTCAAATGGTTGAATTCGTGACGTATATGATGTACACCTTGCGTTGTCATGGAAATGAGAAAAACATAAACTAATTTGTATTTTGATGGAAGTTCAACCTTATTGAGTTCTGTGAATGTCAATAGTATTAATTTAAATACCATTTCCTAAGTATCTTCTGTATGTTCCTTGTGGTATATTATTCATTCTTTTTTTAA